>CANYLF011026556.1:0-20083 GCA_948193215.1 Bocquillonia castaneifolia | reverse complement strand
TTTTCTTATTTTCTCCAACCCAAAGCTTAAGAACTCCATTAATGGTGGTTTGTATAAGAAAAGGAAAGTAAGAAGAAGAGAGGAAGAAGATGGTGGTGGAGGATGTGTAGAGATCCTCCACTACCTCTTTATTATTATTATAATTATTATTATTATTTATTTAATTAAGAGTTTGCCATCTTGCACACTCCCAAAATGACACTTGTCTTTTTTTTTTTTGTGTAAGACACTTGTCCTCCACCTTACACCTCCCACACTTGCCACATGTCACCCAAATTTTCCTCCACCATACAACCCTCAAATAAAATACTATCTCCCAATTAATCATTAACACTTATCTCTATTACAATTAGCTCCCTCAACTTTCCTTACAATCTAATCCCTCAACTAATCCAACTTCCACAAACCTTATTTCACACAATATATCCTACCACATATTATGCAATGTATTACCCACAATTATGATGCCAAATACATACTCAGTGAAATGGTTTAACATATATAAATGCATAATTAATTAATAATTAATTATGGCAGTTACATAAAATTGTTTCCAATTTTTAAAAGTATTTGTTTCTAATTCTTAATTAGAAACGGGCCAATCCAATTCTAATTAATAAATTTCGTTTCTAATTTTTTAGCGCCAAGTTTACGTCAAAATTAGAAACGGATTTTAGAAAGAGACAAAATCCGTTTCTAAATTAGAAATGGATTATACTAATCCGTTTCTAATTTTAATTGGAAACGGATTTTATCCTTTCTAAAATCCATTTCTAATCCAGATAATTCTAGTAGTGAATCTCCATTGAAGTTTTTGTATTTTTTTATTTTCGTTCCAATTCAGCCCCCTCTTGGTATTATAGCAATCATCCATGAATAAATTTTTCTTAAAAAAATAGAAGATACTAGCAAAGGTTGATATAAACGGTAAAATGCATTCTAATTAAGGATAGAGGTTCCGAGTTTGAGCCTCTCCTTCAACTAAACATTTGAGTGAAAACTCACTCGCAATGAATTAATTTGAGCCCAAAAGACCTTGAATACCACTGAAGTAACTATTTATTAGAAAAAAGACAGTCCATGAGCAAGCTGAAGTGAAGTGTTTAGCTCGGGATAATGAGGCTTTCATCGAGTAAGAGAGGTCTAAGTTTTGATTTTCTCCACACCCAGAAGAAACTTATCTTGGAAAACAAGGCTAATTTTAGTCGATTTTTTTCTTAAGTGCAGGGATATATTGTTAATTAAGACTAATGAGTTACTATAAAACTCCCCAATTTTTTTTATTTGTCTTTCTAGATAAGGGAATTTGTTCATATTTACTTGTCACTTTAAAGTTCCAATGTAATTGTTTCTCCTTCTAATTTTAACCTTCAATTATAAATAGCATTTAATAATCATTTCAAAACAACCATTCATTTTAATAGGGGTTAGAGTAGTCTTTTGAACATTCTTACAATCATTATCAAAACATTATCTTCTTGCATTGAACATTGTGTTGAAAATATATATATATCTGAAAATAATAAGATAATAGTGATAATGAATCAACGGTTGAGATGAAATTGTAATATATCTAATGGTTCAAATTTCTAATACATTTTTTTATCCTATTTACATCTATTTGTAACTAATATTAAGATATTGCATTACACCCATTCAACAAAGATTTCATTTTTTTTATATTACCATTATCCAACCTTCTACTTCTTTACGAAGATGTCTATTTGAAATTCTGGATATAATATTGATGAAGATGTGTTATTATGTCAGGTGTATATGGAGATCTCACAATATCCTATTACGAGTGTAAACCAATCTAAAAATTCTTTTTTTGAAGTCGAGTTGAGGAGGCATACAATAATGCTAAAAATGGACTTTAGGAGTATCGTAATAGCAGATCGGTGCAATATTGAATTCATACTGTAGAAAAGGCAGCGCAGAAATTAAATGGTTGTGTAAGACAAATTGAAATGATGCATTTAGTGGCGCTTCAAATGAAGATATTGTGAGTATTTTATATAATTTATTTTCACATTTCAATTACTTTTCTTTTAATTTCTAACTTCACCCTTATATTACTTTGCCTTTAAATCAAGCCAACATGTTATTAATGCATGTTATTAATGCAAGACCTTAAGTACGAAAAGAGTTTTAAGTTTGATCATGTTTGGAATATTGTTAAATATTTTGAGTATTTTTATTGTTATATTTTAGTTGCTTTTCTTTTAATTCCTAACTTCACTATCATATTAAATTGCAGTTAAAAATCAAGCCAAAATGTTACTAATGCAAGACCCTAAGTTCCTAACTACAGAAATGGTTTTAAGTTTGATCATGTCTGGAATATTGTTAAGGATTTCTAAAAATAATGTAGGAAAATTATCCTCCCTCAAACTTGTAGGTAAATTATGCTTCATCAGAGCCAAAAAAAATCCAACACTGAGTCTATCATGGGGTCAGCTACAAGGTTGTCAAGCTTTTCTCTAATAAATCTAAACGAAGATAATGTGGGTGATTCTTCATGTGAACGGCTTATAGGGTTGCAGAAAGCAAAATTGAAGAGAAAAAAAAATGATGAACAAGTTTCAAACATCATGAATTCTATCAAGGAAGGAAGTGAAAAACTTATTGAGATGATGTAGAAGAATCAAGTAGATAGGTAAAAACAAATGGAACATCAAAAGCAAACTTCAGCTTTCAAACAATTTCTAAAAGAAAATAAAATTACGAGGATCCAAATATTCATACATTTTGACAACTGAACAAACAAGGATAATGTTTAAACGATTTCAACAATATCAATCACCTTCAAATTCTACTGCATTTGGTGAATATTTTAGTGACTTTGGTAGATTCAGAATTAACCTACAAGATTATTGAAGTATCGACTAAAAGATATTAATACTTTACTTTTATAATATTACCTAATTTGGATGCTAGTTGAAATTTAAATTTGTCTACATTACTAATTGTTTTAGGATGCTTAGTTTATGTATTAAAATCAATTATAATTTATTTCCACTTTTTCTTGTGATATTAATTGATATTATTATAAATTAAGGATTAAAATTTATATATTTTATGCTATTTTATCTCCAATCCATAATTATTTATTAATTAAAATAAATATAACACAAATATTATCCAAATAAAAATCTATTAGAACAATGAACTAGGAAAGTAATTCTTGATAAAAAAAAAGTTCAACAACTAAGTCATAAATTTAATATCTAATTAGAAGGAACCACTTGAATAGAGCAAAATGATGTGTACAATGGATCGTTAAGTTTGGAGTTCCACTATATGTAACATCCTCCCAAATTATGACTACTAACTAACATTATTGGTGAAATTAATACATACAATAAATCCAATCAATATCAATAATCTATTATGCTATTTAAGTATTTTATCTAGTAAGAGGCTGTATTATATAATACATCATCAAGAATTTTTTTCAAATTAGAATAAAAACATCCCTGGATCCTTGAAGTCTAGCATCATGGAGCACTACTCAAAAACTCATAGTCCTCTGTATAATTCCTACAAAACTGAGTTATTGGGCAAAGGGGTGAGCTTACGCTCAGTGGGAAAATTACTAGCCACGCAACATTTTATATATATTCAATTGCAAACAATAGAAATTCAAGAAGTATAATAAGCATTATAGTAAACACAAAATACAGTCATCAATCACTTTTAACAATTAATCAACAATTAATTACCACATCATTCAAACACACAATAACACTCAATCATACACAATACAATCAGTCAACACCCAATAACTCAGAGATACATAATGTACCCACACATAATAAGTAATTTCCCTCATCTCGATGTCAATTCCACAATCTCTAGCCAATAACTTATATCTTTTCTTCTACGTTTCCACCTTTAATCTTCGTCAACTTTTCTACATACATATATTCAATCAAAATAATAATTAATACTATGAAACTATATTATTATGCTCAAGTGTACTTGATGTGATCTTAACTTTTATATAATATATTTTCTAATTCTTGGAATACTTTAGAAATCACTTTATCATAATTTACATTATCTACTTATTACTATATTAACATTATTATTATTATTATAACTATTTATTATTATCAAAATAACTTATTTATTTATTTAACCATTTACTAAACCATATATATCCGACTTATGTTTTTCAACTCTATTGAAATTTCGGCAGCATCTACCCATAGCATAAGCTAACCTCCCTGTAAATATAACACAAAAATATTCACAAATGTCCATCTAGGCCTCCAATAATAATCCCATCCTCCATCACAAACCTTTCAATGGATCAAGTTAAATTGAAATAAAATTAATAGTTGCCTAAGTTACTTTAAATTCCTTTCAAAAGTTTAATAAAATATATTAGTTTAAGAAAATAATATATAATACCCAAAATCAAAATTTTAAATGAAGATTTTTTTTATAAAGTAATATTATTTAATTTACAAGTTATTTTATAAACATATAATTAAAATTTACCAAATCAATTAACAAAATCACAAAATATGCAAGGCTTGTACATAAATACCAAGTTCAAAGAATTTTTTTTATTCGGGTTCATAAAATATAAATTTAAATATGAACCTAGAATATAAACGTAATACCAGCAATTTTCTTTGTTTAATTAATTGTAATTCGAAATTAATTAATTTGGTTTTATTCTTTAAAAAAAATCATAATCGTAGTCCCGGATGTCCAATTAAGCTAAAATTTTGGTTGAACGTGTTAAATATATACCCAAGCTTATGGTAAAAATTTGAATCGAAACTGAGTTAAGGATAAAATTTAATTGGAGAAAATGACCCAATTAAAAAACCTGAAAACTTTGTTATATATATAGCCTATAATCTGCCAGGGGCCTATTTGCTGAGAAACTTTGAAAGTTAATTACCACTACAGTACCCAATTTTCTCTCTAGCTGCTACAGTAGTACCTTCACCTTCTCACCATCGGTTATAACGTTTCAAGCCACCGTTGATGATGATTTTGGTGTCTATGGAAAGCTTGTGACTTCCTCTTCCCTCCATTCCAATTATTTGTATTTTCATCGATGGTGGAGGACAAACGAAGCATCGCAAATTTTGGTAGGATCGGCCATCGTCGTTCAAGCTTCTCCGGTGGTTGTTGGCTCAAATTGAAGCTGGGGAATTGTAGATCGTGGGGAGTAGAGTGATTTAGGCTTTTGAATCGACTATTTTGGTGGTGAAACGACGGTGAATGGAGGGGGAGTAGCTTCTCAGCGTCGACAAGGAAAATAACCCGATCTGCTCATTTTAGGCAAGCTGGTGGCGCGTGAAGGATGTAAGCATACTCTTGATCAAATTGCGCATCAATTTGGGTTGGTCTAGTGGCTTTTCGGCCACCATAGACGATGGCGCATAAGGCTCACACGCCGCCATTGACGGTGGTTGTGGGCCCGACTCCGGCCATGTCCTAATATATTTTTAAAACATACTAAAAATTATTTTGAGCAACTTTAATTAAGGACCCATAGGCAAATAATGTATAGTTTTTGAATTAAAAATTTTGAAAGTAAATTAGCGGTGTATGCACATCCTAGAAATGCGTGTTAGGCGTTTAATTAAAATGTTTAGACTTTAAATATGTCTTTAGGATGTTAAATAAGTTATAATGGACTTGAATTGGAATTTAAATGATTAAGTTATATGATTTATATAATAGATTATATAAGGATTGAATTAAAGTTTGGAGGATGATGATAAATGTTTTGGACTATGAATAAGTATAATTGAATTAATACAATGGTGTGATAAATTAAATATATAAATATACGTATGCTTATATAATTGCTGATGTGATGAATTTAATAATTGGATTAAGTAATTGTGTATTCAGACTGTATAAGACCATATGTTTGAATAATGGATTTAAGGACTGTTGGTCGACCCGCAAGCGAACGGGTGTCAAGTTATAGATAGAGTGAATGAGAGTATTATTTTCCCGAGAGAAGCTAGCAATTTTGAGTATCGATTTCACGATCCGCAAAGATTATCCAAGCAACCAAATTTTTATTTTTATAAGCAAACAAAATTACAAGAAGGAAACTAACAATCTAAAACAATTCAAGAAAATAACTACAGCTCAAACAAGATACAAACTAAACACTAGGCAAACAACCAAATTAAACAAGCTAACAAGTGATTTAAGATTCAAATATCAAGTAAAGAACTCTAGGATATGGATCCACAATCACCAAGATAGTGCTAGACATATGGGTAAAATCTAAAGCATACAACCAACTCAATCAACAAGGGTGAGGGAGGATTAATTAGTCCTAACCTACGTCTAGGCCAAAACCATAAACAACAAGGCATCGAAGGCTAGCTTTCACTAGTCAATCAACACAAAGCAATCCCAATCAAGAATATAATCACATCATTCCCCTACTAGAAACCATAATAGCTTTCACTACCATAGCAAACTAGCATCGACATATGAATATCCATAGACTATCATTCCTTTCAACACAATAATCTACTAACATGGCATAAATAAAGGTGGCCACACAAGATTAATACTCAAATATAGCTCATATGCAAAACCCTAAGAGAGAGAAAGCATAAACTACCACAAAATACCCATAATCTAGCACAATCATAAAGGTTATGTTTCACCCATCCTAAAGAAAAGATAACTACTCACTAAACATTATTAACATACCTAAAACAAAAATAAAGGATGTATATGAAAGGATATTACCCACAGAAGCTTGATTGGTAACACTAGAGATAGAATACTTGAAGAAAAATTGAAGAAACTTTGATTGATTTCAAGATTTAAAGTTGATTACAAACTAATTAAAGACCAAGATAAGATAAATCTACATTAATTTGATGTTTTTCTCATAAAAACTAAGTGTTTTCTCTCTCTAAGTGGCTACTAAATCGTTTGGAATCACTTGGTGCCCTAAAAATCAGGTTTGGGACCCTTTTAAGAGAGTTTGGAGTGCAGGGGCACGACCCTGGCCAGGTAGGAAAGCAAGGAGTCTAGGAGGCTGCTGGTCATTTGCCCTAGCCGGGCTTGGTGAGAGACCCGAGCTGGGGAGGAAGGCAGAAGGTTGGAGTTCACTTCTGTCGGCTGGTCTGTCTTGCGAAAGGCATATCTTGCTTGTCTGGACTCCAAATTGAGAAATTCTTGAGGCTAAATTGAAATTCAGGAAGTCTTCTAATAATTTCATGTTTTAATATTTTTTTCAATTCAACCTCCTTAATCAACAAAATGTCCTCAACATTTTACTTCTATATTACAGGCAGCCATCGGAGTGCGTCTTGGTGCAAGGATTGTATCTTCTTCATCCTAGCTCCAAATGGTCTGATTCCAATTGTAAATTGAAGTAGACTCAAAATGCTAGAGATCTGGAGCTTTTCATCCCAAGATTCCTTCCACGTTGCCCGTTCCAATCCTCTGAAGTTGACCGATTCATTGAAACCGCACTTAGCCTTTAAAAGCAAAAATTCCAAAATGCGTCCAATGATTCCCAAACTCTTTGAGCTTCCTTCCTATGCCAAAACACACAAAAAATGTGTAAATCACTTAGGGAATACCAAGAAATGAAAAGCAATGGGATTGTCACTAGTTTAGAGCAAAAAGGGAGAGAATGCATAGTTCATACCTAGTTTTAGGTGAGAATTCCCCCAAACTAAATATATTTAATCCCTAAATCCTATATGTGTTTCACACATATCAACTGTTGAGGACTGTTATGGACTTTGAATAAGTATAATTTGATAGATATTAATTAGTGCAATAAGTTCAATATGAATATATATATATATATAGATGTTATCTGTTAAGTGTTGTGATTTTTATGTTTGGTAAATCCTGGTAATCTGGTAAGCCCGGTAATTGGTTGGAAGTATAGAAGTGTTGTTTTTATGGAGGATGGGCTCCACTTCGGTGTAGAGATGTCCATTTTACAGAGACGGTTCTGTCAAAATTTTGATAGAATTTTCTTGTAAAACGTGATATCGAAATAAACGGATAAAATAACATAACGCATTATAGTTATAGGTTGATAATACAAGTTATGATCTTTAAATAGAAATCTATAGTTCAATAGGAGTTATGTTATGTTTGTTAATCTAAATTATATTCTTTATGTATTCTGTAGAGAGTTGTCGAACTAGAGACAGAGCTGGTAGCTTTGGAGCACAGAGAGGCTCTCGTTCTAGCTGTGAGTTAATTGCATATTTATGATTTACTCGTAGTTTGACTTTCATATCATATTACTATTTGTACTAACATAATCATTTCATTATTTTCATACATATTGCATATTAACTATTATTATATATATACATATATATTGATAACACACACACACACACACACACACACACGTGATATGTATAATGTGAATGTGTGTGTGCGATTATTGTGATATGTACGATTGGAGGATAGTTATAGAACGAGCTACTTGGTGGGTGTCACCAGGCTGTGTGCACACATGAGTCAAGTATGTACTTTATGATGATGCTAAGGACGGGGCTTGCTCGGTGTAGTGCTCGGATGCCAATCCTCAATTTATTATTTGGTTGTTATAACTGTGCCTTTCTCGGTGTAGTGCTCGGGCGCTAGACAATTAATGGATTAAGTGCATTATATTGGATTAAGAGAGCCAGAATGGCTATGGTGTAGAGGGTGAATAGGTGTTCTACCTCGATCCTCCTTCCTGTTTGTTATGATTGCAGCATTTCATATGTATGTCTGTGTGTATACTATATATAAAAATATATGTGCATGATTGCTTGTGTTTTAGGTTGCATTTCATAAATATGCTATTAATTCACTTAGTGAGGTCTGACTCCCCTCAAAATATTTTTTTTTTCAGGAATCTTCTCAGACTTCTATTAGATCCTTACGTCAGTCTTCTTCTTCACCGGCAATTTTGAGTATGTTTTAAGTAATAAACTTCAGATGTAGTTAATCTAGTAGCTGTAGTAGTAGCCTGTTGTATTAGGATGTTATATATATATAATTATATCGGATAGGTAATTTGATATAGTTATCATGTTGTTACCTATGGATGATTTTGGTTTATGTTTTGGATGATTATAGCCCTGTAAGGCTCCACCTGGTTATGGTAGCTATATTATGATTATATAATATTATTATGGATTATACATGCTTGTCTCAACAGGTTTATTTATTCTTATGTAACTAGAATATGTAATTAAGGTATGTTATGCTTATATTTGATGGGTATTAGGTGTTAGGCTAGCCAAGAGTTCCAGTAGCATATTGCTTTCCCGTTCACTAGCGCCGGTCACGTAACCCGGGTTTGGGTTATGACAAAGTTGGTATCAGAGCTTTTGATTTTATTACATGCTTATTCTGTTTCTTTAAAGTGTTGGAGTCTTTCTTAAACTACTGCAGCATAGGATCCTTTATCATTTTTGTTAAGTCTTCATTGTTTCTAGAATTTAGCGTACCATTAGGGATTTTATTTATTGCTAAAGTTTATCTGTTTATTTCTCATATTGAATCGATGATGATGTAGAAATGTGCAAAAACCAAAAAATGATCAAGAAGAGGATGTTGCTTTAGAGCAGGGGGAAATTCATCATGAAGAAGAGGAACTCGAACAACCTAGATGTAGAGGTAGGCCGAGAAATCAGAGCATGCACCAACGCACCTAGGGTGGACAGGAACAGCCACCATCATAAGGTTCTGTAGGCGTTGATCAGGCTACTGTGGAGGCTATGGCTATGGGAATAGCCTAGGTTTTTCAGCAACCAAGACAAATTATAAACCTAGGCTATATAATTTGTTACTTATAATTATATTTTCTTTATATAATAAAATGTAATTATAAATAAAAGTCTGAAACAGAACACCAAAATAGTCCAGTACTGAGATATTCATTCCAATAAGAAAACCGAAACAGCATCCGAAACGAGATTCATAACCTTGGCTGGGTGTAGAGGGACTAGGATGTTAACTTCGTTGTCAGTGGGCACTCCTTTGAGTGAAGCTTTGGTCACTGACATTGTTTTTCTATTATGCCCTGTGAGAATTGAAGACAGAGAAATGATGGCAGATTTGATATTGTTAGATGTGATGGATTTTGATGTGATCCTAAGAATGGACTGGTTGTCCCAGCATTATGCTACATTGGATTACAGAATGAAGGAATTGATATTCAGAATGCCCGGAGATAAAGAGTTTAGATTCAAAGGTGAGAAATGTGAGATGCCTCAGAATTTGATTTCTATAATCATAGCTAGAAAACTGCTTAGGCAGGGATGTCAGGGATTTCTGGCAGTAGTCAGAGATGCGACACTAAAAGCGGATGATGCGAGTGAAGTGCCAGTGGTATGTGAGTATCCAAATGTGTTTCCAGAGGAGTTGCCAGGATTGCCACCTGACAGGGAGATTGAATTCTGCATTGATGTAGTTCCTGGAACCACTCCCATTTCTATACCTTCATGTAGGATAGCCCCAGCCGAGTTAAAAGAGTTGAAAGAGCAGTTACAAGAGTTACTTGATAAAGGCTTCATCAGGCCCGGTACTTCTCCCTGGGGTGCACCTGTTTTGTTTGTGAAGAAGAAAGATGGCACACTCCGACTTTTTATTGATTACAGAGAGTTGAACAAGGTAACAATCAAAAACAAGTATCCACTTTGCCGAATTGGTGACTTGTTTAATCAACTGCAAGGCGCCCAATGTTTTTCTAAGATTGATTTGAGATCGGGTTACCATCAGTTGAGAATCAGAGAAGAAGATGTTCCTAAAACTACAATCCACATAAAATATGGTCATATGAATTTATGGCTATGTCCTTTGGGTTGACTAATGCTCCAGCGGTCTTTATAGACCTTGTGAACAGAGTGTTCAGACCATTTCTGGATCAGTTTATAATAGTTTTCATTGATGATATTCTAGTGTATTCTAGGAGCATGGAAGAGCATGAACAGCATTTGAGAATGGTGTTAGAGACTTTGAGATAGGAACAGTTGTATGCCAAATTCTCAAAATGTGAATTTTGGCTTGACAGTGTGACTTTCTTGGGGCACGTGGTGTCCAAGGAAGGAATTCAGGTTGATACAAAGAAGATTGAAGCTATATTGAATTGGCCTAGACCAACCATAATCATAGAGATTAGAAGCTTTCTGGGTTTGGCAGGCTACTATCGGAGATTTGTGCAAGACTATTCTCGGATAGCAGCACCATTTACACGGTTAACTCAGAAGAATGTCAGATTTGAATGGGATGAAGCTTGTGAGAATAGCTTTCAGTTGCTAAAGGAAAGGTTGACCACTGCACCTGTGTTGACCTTGCCTTCTGGGACGGATCGCTTTACTATGTACTGTGATGCTTCAAGAGTGGGTTTAGGGTATGTGTTGATGTAGAATGGGTGTGTAGTGGCCTATGCTTCTAGACAGGTGAAGAACCATGAAAGGAATTACCCTACACAAGATTTGGAATTAGCAGCTGTTGTGTTTGCATTAAAAATTTGGAAGCATTATCTTTATGGTGTACCCTGTGAAATATATACTAATCATAAGAGTTTGAAGTATATATTTCAACAGAGTAACCTGAACATGAGGCAGATCAGATGGCTAGAGCTGTTGAAGGATTATAATTGTTCGATCATGTATCACCCAGGTAAAGTGAATGTTGTGGCGGATGCCTTGAGTAGGAAATCAGATGGAAGTCTTACTCATATCAGTGTAAGAAGGAGACCTCTGTTCAAGTAGATTGATCAACTATTTGATCAAGGTTTACAATAGTGGGTGAATAGATATGGATTTTTGATAGCACACTTCAGAATAAGTTCTGTGTTTCTGGATAGGGTGAAGGCAGCTCAGTCATAGGATTCGGAGTTACAGAAGATTCTTTATTAGGTGCAGCATGGTGCAACTAATGAATTCAGGGTTGATTGTGAAGGCATTTTTAGGATGGGCATTAGGGTGTGTGTACCTAAGGTTGATAACCTACAGAAGGAGATTATGGAAGAAGCTCACCATACACCTTACAATGTTCATCCAGGTGCAAATAAAATGTACCATGATTTGAAAAGCATGTATTAGTGGAGTGGAATGAAAAAGGATATACCAGAGTTTGTGTCTAGATGCATGACTTGTCAGAAGGTGAAGTTAGAACACCAGAGACCTTATGGATTGCTTCAGCCATTACCTATCCCTGAATGGAAGTAGGACATGATCACCATGGACTTTGTAACCGGGTAACCCCGTACCCAGAGTGAGTTTGACTCAATCTGGGTAATTATTGATAGATTGACTAAGTCAGCTCACTTTATACCTATAAAGAAGAACTATACCATGCAGAAGTTGGCTGAACTATACATTTTTGAAATAGTACATTTGCATGGTGTTCTAGAGTCCATTATGTCAGATAGAGATTCTAGTTTCACCTTGATGTTCTAGAGAAAGCTGCAGTAAGCTTTGGGAACCATATTGGATTTTAGCACAACTTTCCACCCTCAGACAGATGGGCAGTCTGAGAGAACCATACAGACCTTGGAAGACATGCTACGGTGTGTGCTATGGACTTTGGTGGCTTTTAAGCTTTGAACATCCCATTGATTGAATTCACTTATAACAACAGCTATCATACCAACATTGAAATGGCACCGTTTGAAGCATTGTATGGCAGGAAATGCAGATCCCCGTTTTGGTGGGATATTGGTAAAAGGCAGGTTTCTAGACCTGAATTGGTTCAGATCACTTTTGAAAGGGTTCCTTTGATACAACAGAGGTTGAAGACAGCCTTTAGCCGACAAAAGAGCTATGCAGATCCTAAGAGAAAGGATGTTTCTGTTGATGTTGGTGACTGGGTGTTTTTGAAGGTGTCACCTATGAAGGGTGTGATGAGATTTGGTAAGAAAGGCAAATTGGCACCTAGATAAATGGGACCTTATGAAATCAAGGCTAGAGTTGGTGATGTGGCCTATAGATTGGACTTACCACCAGAGTTATCTAGAATCCATCCGGTCTTTCATGTATCTATGTTGAGAAAGTACATTTCAGACCCATCACATGCAATCCAGACATATGATATTGAGATTGGGAAAGATTTGCCTTACGATGAGTACCCAGTGGCTATTATTTATCACCAAGTGAGACAGTTACAATCCAAATCAATCATAATTGTGAAAGTGGTGTGGAAGAACCATTCTGTTGAAGATTGCACATGGGAGCTGGAGCAAGACACGAGGGAACAGTTCCTCACTTGTTTCTATAATAAGTTATGTTTCTAAATTCGAGGATCAATTTTTTTTAAGATAGGGAGAATGTAATATCCGCAATTTTCTTGGTTTAATTAATTCAAATTCAAAATTAATTAATTTGGTTTTATTCTTTAAAAAATTCATAATGGTAGTTCTTGATTTCCAATTGAGCTAAAATTTTGGCTAAACGTGTTAAATTAATACCCGAGCTTATGGTAAAAATATGAATCGAAATCGAGTTAATGATAAAATTTAATTGGAGAAAAGGACCCAATTGAAAATCCTAAAAACTTTGTTACATATATAGCCTATAATCTTCCAAGTGTCTATTTACCAAGAAACTTTGAAATTTAATTACCACTACAGTACCCAATTTTCTCTCCAGCTACTACAGTAGTACCTTCACTTTCTTACCGTCAGTTACGACGTTTCCGGCCACCGTTGATGATGATTTTGATGTCTATGGAAAGCTTGTGACTTCCTCTTCCTCCCCATACCAATTATTTGTATTTTCATTGATGGTGGAGGACAAACGAAGTGTCGTAAATTGCGGTAGGAATGGCCATCGTTGTTCAAGCTACTCCAGCGGTTGTTGGCTTAAATTGAAGCTGGGGAATTGTAGATCGTGGGGAGTAGAATGATTTAGGCCTTTGAATCGACTGTTTTGGTGGTTAAATGATGGTGAATGGAAGGGGAGGAGCTTCTCGGCGTCGACAAGGAAAAATGACCCAATCTTCTCATTTCAGGCAAGCTGGTGGCACGTGAAGGATGTAAGCATACTCTCCATGCGCATCGATGTGGGGTGGGCTAGTCTGGTGGCTTTCTGGCCACCACAAACAATGGCGCATGAGGCTCAGAGCCGTCATTAATGGTAGCTATGGGCCCCACTCCGACCAGGTCCCAATATATTTTTCAAAATACTAAAAATTATTTCATTAAGGACCCATAGGCCAATAATGTATAGTTTTTAAATTAAATATCCTGGAAGTAAATTAGCGATGTATGGACGTCCTAGAAATGCATGTTAGAAGTTTAATTAAAAATTTTAGACTTCAAATATGTCATTAGGATGTTAAATAAGTTACAATGGACTCGAATTGGAATTTAAATGATTAAGTTATATGATTTATATAATTGATTATATACGGATTGAATTAAAGTTTGGAGGATGATGATAAATGTTTTGGACTATGAATAAGTATAATTGAATTGATATAATGGTGTGATAAACTAAATACACACACACACACACACACACACACACACGTATGCTTATATAATTGCTGATGTGATGAATTTAATAATTCAATTAAGTAATTGTGTATTCGGAATGTATAAGATCGTATGTTTGAATAATGGATTTAAGGACTGTTGAGGACTGTTATGGACTTTGAATAAATATAATTTGATAGATATTAAATGGTGAGATAAGTTCAATATGAATATAAATAAGTGTTATCTGTTAAGTGCTGTGATTCTTGTGTTTAGTAAATCCAGGTAATCCGGTAGGCCTAGTAATTGGTTGGGAGTATAGAAGTGTTGTTTTTATGCAGGATGGGCTCCACTTCGGTGGAGAGATGTCCGTTTTGTAGGGGAGGTTCTGCTAAAATTTTAGGAGAATTTTCTCGTAAAACGTGATATCGGAAAAAGCGGATAAAATAACATAACACGTTATAGTTATAGGTTGATAATATAAGTTACGATCTTTAAATAGAAATCTATAGTTCAATAGGAGTTAGGTTATGTTTGTTAATCTAAATTATATTCTTTATGTATTCTGTAGAGAGTAGCCAAACCAGAGACAGAGCTGGTAGCTTCGGAGTGCAGGGAGCCGATTGTTCTAGCTGTGAGTTAATTGCATATTTATGATTTGCTTATAGTTTGACTTTCATATCATATTACTATTAATACTAACATAATCATTTCATTATTTTCATACATATTGCATATTAACTATTACTATTAGTACTAACTTATTCCGGCATCAAATCCCAGGGCTCAACCCTGGACAGGCAGTGGAAACTGCCAAGCTGGAGTACAGTAGGGGCAAAGGGAATTTCCGATGGAGCGGTGAAATGTGTAGAGATCGGAAAGGAAACCAACGGTGAAAGCACTTTGCTAGGCTGATGAAATAACCAAGAAGGGGGGGTGAATTAGTACGGAATAGAAAATAAAAAACAATTGCTTTGAAGAATGAACAAGAATTTATAGCTGTCCCAACTTGACCTACGTCCACTTTTAGGGTTCCACTAACCACAAATAGAAAACAACGGGGATTTCAAGACTATCTCCAACCTTTACAATGTGAGATTTACAAGGCTATCTCACTACCTTTACAATGAAGATTTCTAAAGCTATCTTCAACCTTTACAAAAGAGTTTTCTAAGGTTAACTCACAAACCAAACTCAAGTGTTTTTATGGCTTACAATCAAAACCCAAAACCCAAGTATTTTCAAGGTACACACTTAAACATTTCCTTGTGTTTTAGTGTCTCTCACATAATACAAAAACAAAGCGAAAGTTATAAGAAGAAGAATGAAGGTTTTTTCTCACAATTACAATATAAACTCTCAAATAACTTATGAATATTGTAACTCTTAATTATTATTCTTTCTTCAAGCTCTTGTGTATGTTTTGATGCCTCAAATACCTCCTTTTATAGGTAGAAAATCTGAAGTGGCCGTTTATAATCAACCAAGAAATTCAAAGTTGATTGGTGAGGCTCCATTCTTCAAGGCTGCCAGCTTGCTTGACAAATGTAGCATATCTCATTCAAAATTCTATATCTCCAGCTATACTCATTGAAAAATTGTGATTTCTTTTTTGTTAAAAACTAGACATTCGTACCATTTTAACAATATATGGCTAGTTTTATGGAGATTTGTAGATTTTTTTCAATAATTCAAACAATAGATGCCTAAAGCATGTGACTTATAGTTGGAGTAGTCTGTATTCAAATAAGAATATCTCCTTGTAGAAAATTCGAAATGCTCCAGCATTTTTTGTATTGCAAAGTAGACTTCCAGAGCTACAGCCCCACCAAATTTCACTTTCAAATAATTTTTCAACAATATTTGGCATAATTTTGAATACAACCTATGTGCTCAGTCCCTTGTTTGAAAGCATGACCATAAATCACTCAAAAATTCATATCTTTAATTTTGTAACTCCAAAAATTCAAATAAAAATTTTTCTGAACACCAGACATATTGGGATTTCAATCCATATATAATTTATAATATGATTATTGCCCAATTAGTGTAGTTAATTCATTTAATTCAATCCATCTGAAATTGACTCTGCACATTCAGTTTTTCTTAAGTCCTAAACTTCTAATATACCATGTCCAATGTTCAAAAATTGTAGGTTTAATTAGCCCGTGACATATTTTATCTTTTTACTCCATGACTTTAACTTTTAACTCAAAACTCTCACCAATTAACCCAAGTGTTTTTTTGAGGTTTACTCTTGAACCTATCCGCCTAACCTAAACACCATTAACCCAAGTGTTTAATAAGGTTTACACTTGAACCTACCCAAGTGTTTTAATAAGGTTTACGCTTGAACCTATCCACCTAAACTAAACACCATTAACCCAAGTGTTTTAATAAGGTTTACACTTGAACCTATCCACCTAAACTAAAACACCAAGTGTTTTAATAAGGTTAATTCATGTTCACTCGACTAAGATAAAAATTGTGACTGGTACAAAATGTTTACTTCATCTAATAAAAATATGCATCCTTTTATATTGTGATACTTGAAAAACACTTACCAAACATATTAGTGAATAACTTAATGTTTTGTATCATCAAAATCATTAGTGAAATCTTGGGGCAAAAAATCTGCCCCTTTTTGATGATGACAAAATATTAAGTTTACAAAAAAAATATAAAAATATTAAAGTACAAGATATATTTTCTCCCCCTTTTTGTCATCAACCAAAAAGGGTAACAGAAGGATACATAAAACATTAGGGTAGACAAAAAGCTCCCCCTCAACAAAATACAAAAGCATAAAATAAAGAAAATGAAATTAAGATGATGATGAAAGCATTTTGGCCAGAACAGTCATTAAATCAGTTAAAGTCTGATTTGTTTGTGCTTGCTGTTCTTGCAAAAACAATAAATGTTGCTCAATGGTTATCAAGCGAGAATTGGTGTCTTGGATTAAAGAATAAAGATCTTCAAGAGAATGAGAAGTGGAGGATTGAGCAGGTTGTTGAAAATTGTGGCGGATTTAACTCCACTGAACCAATAGTAGGAATTTGAGGAATATCGTGCACTTCTATTACTTCATTCACTACTATAGGTTGTTTCCCTTTAGATTTGCGATGGTGCTCATTTTCTATGCCAGAAAGAATTAACTGATCAAGAATTGAGTTTGGAAATGGATGCCTAAAGATATACTCATTACCATCTAAATTAACTCCAAAGTGTTCAAAAACATGAGTTAAAATTCCCCCATATGGTAATGAGAGATCTTTTGGAACCACGAAAGCCATAAAAGAAAGGATTGAATCTAGAAGATTTATTGGTTTTTTTGGATAAGAGCATTGAAACAAAAAAACATATCTTGCTCCGAAACTCGAAGAAGTTTAGGATGTCTAGGAAAAATATTGTAAAAACATAAATGATGAATGATTCTGGAAAAAGGTGGGAATTGATCAACATGAGGAACCCTTTCGGACTGAAATGAATTATTAGACATGACAGTTCGAGTTTGTTCAAGAGGAGAAATTGGATAAAGAGACCAATCTGATAAATTCTGTATTCCCCATCCTTCATGAGGAATGTTTAAAATCTTCCCAAGAGTAGGATCATCAAGAGTGATTTTATTTACCTTGAACAAAAGTTTTAAAAGTGCGAGAATTTTGGGAGAAGATGAGATTGGCATAAAACTATTTAACCAACCAAGGAAATATCGGTTTTTCATTGATGAAAAGTTTGAGCCAACCTTGAGCATCAAAAACTTCTGAAATCCCATATTTTATGATGAATGAAATATCAAAAATGATTTTAGGAATGAGAACATTTTGAACAGCTATTTTGTCATTCCTAGAATGAGGAAAGTTTTTAACTTGAAAAGGAAAATAAGAGAAATGAAAGGTTGAATCCATGATTTTTTTTTTTAAAAAGGATAGAAGTAGAAACTGATGCTTAAAGAAAATGCACTTGAATGCATCTATCAAGCAATAAGAGTGTAGTATTTATAAGGGTTCTCTTATGTGTGCTCTTGCAAATGAACAGAAAAAAAATCTTATAGTATCAATATATTTCAAAAGTTTTCTGACAAGCCTTAACAATAATTCTGAAGATGTGTAAAATCAATTCTAATATGCAAATAAACAGTAAAAATATCTTACCGAATCAATATATTTCAAAAGTTTTCTGACAAGCCTTGACAATAATTCTGAAGATGTATTTATTCAAATTTGTCGTAAACTAAATTTATATTAGAGAATCCTCCCATCAATCATACCAAGCTCTCTTTTAATGAAGTTCATCCTTTCCTCGTTTAGAGGCTTTGTAAAAATATCTGCAAGCTAATTGTTAGTATCAACAAATTCTAATGTAACATCTCCATTTGATACATGATCTCTTATAAAATGATGTTTAATATCTTTATGTTTACTTCTAGAATGCTGAGTAGGATTTTTGGATAAACTAATAGCACTAGTATTATCACATTTAATAGGAACATTATGAAATTTCAATCCAAAATCCAAAAGCTGTTGCTTCATCCATAGGATTTGTGCACAACATAATCCAGCTGATACATATTCAGCCTCAGTGATAGAAAGAGCAACAGAATTTTGCTTCTTACTACACCAAGAGACTAAAGAATTCCCAAGCAATTGACAAGTACCAGAGGTACTTTTTCTATCTAAAATACTTCCTGCAAAGTCTACATCAGAAAATCCAATAAGGTTAAAACTTGAATTTTTAGGATACCATAAACCTAGATATAACGAACCATGCAAATATTTCATAATATGTTTAATAGCTTTTAAATGAGATTCTTTTGGAGCATATTGAAATCTTTCATATAAACATACTGAAAACATAATATATGGTCTACTAGTTGTAAGGTAAAGTAAACTGCCAATCATACCTCTATATAACTTTTCATCAACTGGCTTACCATTTTCATCTTTATCTAACTTGATATTTATGCTTATGGGTATTTTGCTAGATTTGCATCCATCCATTCCAAACCTTTTTAATAGATCTTTAGTTTACTTTGCTTGGTTGATGAAGATACCATTATTGCATTGTTTAATTTGCAATCCTAAGAAGAACTTGAGCTCTCCCATCATACTCATTCCGAACTCGTTAGTCATGCATTTAGAAACTTCTTCACACAATGATTCATTAGTTGCACCAAAAATAAAATCATCCACATAGATTTGAACAATTAAAATTTCATGGTTATGTTTTGTAATAAAAAGAGTAGTGTCAACTTTTCCTTTTGAAAAACCATTTTGAATAAAAAAAGAACAAAGTCTTTCATACCAAGCTCTTGGAGCTTGTTTTAAACCATACAAAGCTTTTGTTAATTTAAAAACATGATTAGAAAAATTTATGACGTTCAAAACCAGGAGGTTGTGCAACATAAACTTCTTCTTCAATAAATCCATTTAAAAATGCACTTTTAACATCCATTTCAAATAGTTCAAAATCCATATAT
Organism: Bocquillonia castaneifolia; assembly: GCA_948193215.1. NCBI lineage: Eukaryota > Viridiplantae > Streptophyta > Magnoliopsida > Malpighiales > Euphorbiaceae > Bocquillonia > Bocquillonia castaneifolia. The sequence continues at coordinate 149 of CANYLF011026556.1, read as the reverse complement.
GACGCAAATGCAAGTAACATTCTAATAGCTTCTAACCTTGCAACAGGGGCAAAGGTTTCATCATAATCAATCCCCTCTTCTTGATTATAGCCTTTAGCTACAAGCCTAGCTTTATTCCTTGTAATGGTACCATTTTCATCAAGTTTATT
>CANYLF011026133.1:0-12579 GCA_948193215.1 Bocquillonia castaneifolia | reverse complement strand
TGGCTTTTCATCCCAAACATCTTCAGCCTGTTTATGTCCACACACCTCCCCATATTAGAAGCATATCCATCTAGGAACTTCAGTTGTTTAATCCAATCAAACAATTTTTTCTTCGCTGCCTTGTCGTTTATACAATATGCGACATTCTCATACGTACCATCTGCTCTCTTTGCTAACTTCGGACAATTACAGAATATATTCAATTCATCTCTAGACTTTTTTATGTCCTTTGTTTTATCAGGAATATTCAACACCGTATTGAAGATGTTGTCAAACACATTCTTCTCTATATGCATAACATTGAGATTATGTCGAAGTAAATGTTCACCCCAGTAAGGCAAATCCCAGAAGATACTTCTCTTGTTCTAACCACAAGTCTTACTAAGTGCATCATTCACTAATTGGGCATCAACGTCAGTCACCTTCAGCAAACCAATGTTACTAAGTTCCTGAAGAATATCATGTCCTGATTTAACCCCCTGGAATACTTTCCTGACTCTCACCCTTTTTCGAAAGTCTTTAATGTTACGTTTGTAAGGATGATCCAAAGGTAAGAATTTTCTGTGGTTGTCAAACCATGACTGCTTTTTACTTAAAGGAAGTCTAAAAGAATAAGAATCTTTCATATAATAAGGACATGCTATCTTCACTGCAGTACTCTACCCAGACATCATTGAATAAGCTGGAAAGTCATTTATTGTTCATATTAACGCAGCGCGCATCTGAAAATTCTGCTTCTTCACAACATCATAAGTCTGAACCCCACAGCCCACAAAATTTTCAACTCCTGTATTAATGGTTGCATGAATACATCAATCTTCTCCTTCGGATTGTTTGGCCCGGGAATTAAAACAGTCAAGAACATGAACTCTTCCTTCATGCGCAAGTTTGGAGGCAAGTTATACGGAGTTACAACCATAGGCCATGGGGAATATTGTTGTCCCAATTGACCAAATGGTTGAAAACCATCTGAAAACAAACCCAAACGGATGTTCCGAACCTCCGAAGTAAAATCATGGAACTTACTGTCAAAATGCTTCCATGCAGGGGCGTCTGATGGGTGACACATCTTTCCACCTTCCATCACATGCTCTGCGTGCCATCTCATCTCACTAGCAGTTGCAGATGATGCATACAACCTCTGCAGATGAGGTGTTAGAGGAAAGTAATGCATCTTCTTATGAGGGGTCTTCAACTTCCTTACAACCACCCTCTGTCCAGAACACATAGCTTGTTTTTTATAACGGGCATGCCCACAAACCTTGCAACTATTCAAATCTTTATCTTCACCCCAGTATATCATGCTGTTGTTCACACAGCAGTGAATTACTTCAATCGGAAGCCCCAACCCTTTCACGAGCTTCTTCGTGCTATAATAATCACGAGGCATTAAATTATCAGCTGGTAGTAACTCTTGCATAAACGCATACATGTCATCAAACCATGCTTGTGAGCACTTATGTCTACATTTGAGTTCCAACATCCTCACAGCAGCAGACAATTGAGAATGATTCGAGTTACCTTCATAAATCGGTTTATCTGCAGCTAGAATCATATCATAAAATTTCTGTGTTTCAGCATTAGGTTCCTCCTCAATCGATTCAGGAATGAAATCTGGACCAACAGCTTCTAGAACCATTGTGTGTTACGAAGTCTGATTAGTAGTCTCAAACTCCAAACCAATTTGATTCACATTAGACAGACCAGCTTCATCTCTAACTGAACGTGTATGTCTGATAACTTCCTTCTCACCGTGGTATTTCCACATATAGTAGTCCTGCAGAAACCCATTCCGATACAAGTGAAGTTTCACAGTGTCAAAATGCAGAAACTGCTTATTTCGGCACTTTCGCTTAGGGCACGGACACTTGATATGGGTGCCGTCATTCACATAATTCGGATGCTATAATGCGAACTTAACAAATTCTTCAACCTTATCCGCCCATGCACCTGATAAGAATCCATCAATAATTCAATCCTCATGCATCCACTTTCGATCCTCCATATTTGAAAATATAATTATTTAGTTGTAATTAATTTGTTAAAATATTCGGTTACGTTATGTGAATTCAACCTAACACATCCACCACCATCCATCATAAGTTGATATTGTTTCTTTCTTCATTGGTAGGTCCTAAACCATTTACAAAAGTGTCGTGAAAAGCATATCACGATTGTATAACATTTATGTAAATTTCAGCAGCCTCCCGGCATGGTTCTCCAAGTACACTATTTGAGATACATAACAAATAATGCAACATTACGCTTAATTTAGCGAAATTGCATTATTTAGTACATATCTTAATGTGTAGTCGGAGAACAAAGCCAAGAAGCACCAAAATATATATACACACAATAATTATACCGTGATATTGCTTAATACGTCCTTTCATAAACTGTACACAAGGACAATCCAGTGTATTCAATTAACTTTTAAATACACTAGATGGTATTAATCTAAGGTTAATAAATGGATAGAAACAGCGACTTTAATCGTTCCCACGAATGAAATTTGAATTCGTTGCAAGAAGGATGCAAACGATTCAGAGATTTTTAATAAATTTCTAATATCATATGAATATTAGAAATTAATGTCAAGTATTCAAATGAATACTGTGTAAATCGCTGAACGAATTCGAAGAAGATATTGGAAACGAATTTTGATTTTAATAATTTTATCATTCATTAATTTTTTTTTATTAAAAGCGCATAAATTTTGAAATCCGATGCAAAGAATATGCAATCGAACACGATAATTTTTTAAAATGACTTTAGTGATTCGATGCAAGGAAGATGCAAATGAAATCAACTTTATTACTTCTTTTTATTTATATTTGCTAATTTAATTTACTAAGTATCTAAAGGAGGAAAATTTTTAAAATTCGATGCAAGGAGGATGCAAATCGAATACGAAAATAAATTATTTGAATTTATTAATTCGGTGCAAGGAAGATGCAAAATGAATTAGGATCGATATATGTTCAAATACATTTTAAATATATTATTTCTCATTTTATTGTAAGTCCATTTAAATTCATTTCATTTTGTGTGCCTAAAGTCTTTAGTCTCTAACCTAAAGCTAAATTGAACGAAATTTCTACCAAAATTTCGGTAGAGTTTCCCCTATAATTATTAAAACCCCCTCATTAAATGGGGTCATTCCTGCAATGTAAACAACACTTCTATATATATTCACACTGCTGGGCCAACCAAATATTACCCAGACTTTATTTTCACAATTTTCACAACCTAAAACTACTAGCATATTCATTTCATTCACAACCTAGGCACTAACAACAAATACATAGAATTTTACAACATAGGCACTAACAACAACAAATACATATAATTTCAAAACTTAAAACTAGTAGCAATTACAAACATTTTCACAACATATTACTAGCAACAAAATACATATGCACATTTTCACAAGATGCAAATTAACAACCATCAATTCATTTTTTAATATTATATAAATTTTATATACAATTGTAAATATAAAATACAAGGCATCAATTATCACTTAACACAAAATTCTCACTTAAATACATACCAAATCACTCACTTTTATTTTTAAATAATTTAGAAACACTTACTTGGTGGCAAGCAATAAAATAATTAAATCCAAGCTCAAACTCCGAACTCCTTTTAGAGAAACACCGAATATCCGGAATCCGAAAACTAAATTAATTAGAACCAACAACCTATAAATATAAAATTCAATAAAAATATTAGAGAACACAAATATTTAAATTGATAACAAATTACAAAATAAATTTACAAATTAAAATTAATTACTATAACAAAAAGAAAAAAAAATTAGGTTTTAAGTTAGTAAAAGGAAAAAAATATAGGGATAAAATATAATTTTATCCCTATATTTTTTCCCTTTTAGTAACTTAAAACCTAATATGCTTTTCTTATCCACAATTATCACTTTACTATAATTACAAAATTTTAATACAAATAAACTACTTATTACTTTTTTATAAACTATATTTTTTCCTGATACTAATATTTTTCTAACCTAATTTTCAAACAAATTTTTTCTCCTATCACTTTACTATAATTATTTTTTCCTAATTAACACAATTATTCTTTTAACCAAATTATGTTTCATACCCTAAGTATCCAATAAACTACAAAAAGAAATTTCCAATATTACCAATAACATCATCAATTTTAAATTAAAATCAAATCTGTTATTTTTTTTTAACCTCATTTATTTTTCTATCAATATAATATATCATCAATTAAAATTAATATCCAAAAAAATTGAAACAAATCCAAAAAAACAGAAATTATTATTCAAAAATAGCAAAAAATCCAAATATTTACCACAAAATTACAACACATACAAAAAATTACCCTTTTATTTTTCCATCAAAATATAATTATTTCCAAAAAAAACAAAAAAATTCAAACAAATTCCATAAAAAACAGAAATTAGTCATGAAAAAAATACCAATAATTATTTAAAATTTAACAAATAATTCAACAAACATTTTTTCAATGAATACCATCAATTTCACAATATACATTGCCATTTACTCAATAAAACCTAACAAATCCAACCAAAAAAATAAAAAAAAATTGAAAATAATAGAACCCACTTACCTGGAAACTGACGATCATCGCCGGCAAGTTGAGGACGAAGAACGGTGAGCTTCAACGGCAATGGCGATGGAGAACAGTTGAACGGCGTGGCCAGGATCCAAAAACCACAAAAACCCTTTTTATTCCTCTCTCTATATCTTTTTCTCTCTCTCTCTCTAAACCCTAAACTACCAAATGTGGCTTTAATGGCACCTTAGGGCTTCAATGGCTGTTGGGCAGTTCATGGAAGGGAGAGGAAGAGAGAAAACTGGGTGGGAGGATGAAGAAGTGAGAGGAGGGGGGGGGGGGGGAGCGACGCGATTTTTCAATTTTAACATCAAATAGCGACTGAAATATTCGGTCTCCATTCGGTCGCTATTTTGTCGTTATGTAGGTGATGATATGGATTGTTTTAAGTTAGCGACAGAACAGAGACTAAATATTCGGTCACCGAGCTTTCATAGTAGCGACAGAAAAGTTTATCTCTATTCAGTTGCTAAATGGTCGCTATATTTTTGGCGCCAACTGGCGCCATTTTTTGCGACCAACTAGAGACCATTGTCTTTTCGGTCGGTATATATTATCCCCATTCGGTCGCTATTTTGTCTCAAAATTTTACTTTTCCATCTATCCTCTTTCCGTCTATAATTGGTCCTAATTGGTCTCCAATTAGTTGCTATATAGAGACCGAAATATTCGGTCGCTCAATTCTGTATTTTTAGTAGTGATACATGATCGCGAGGCGCGATCAAAGAAACCTAGAAATTAGAAAATTTTCAGACGTGATCGCGTGGGCAATGGGCATGATCACGGGCTTGGTCAAACAAGTCGAGAAAAATTGACTTTCTGTTCTTCAAATCGCGGGGACAATTCAACCGTCGCTTGCGCGATGTAGAGGTCTAGAAAACTACGATTTTTAGGCTGAAACTTGATCACATACCATTAGAAAATAACATGCCATTCACTTTAAACTTGTCTTATATTTATTTACAATATGAACTCATATAAATACATAAAGATATACCATCACACGAACATCAAACTCTTTACACACTTATCAATCCAAAACCAATTACATTCATATGTAACATGCAAATTCAATGCACAAAACAAACTAGTGATCCACTGGCCAACTTGAAACTTCTATTGCTAATGCACGTAGACTTCCGAATATTAACAAGCTCTATCCACAACCTGAAAAATATTGCCAAGTGGTGACCTAGTGACTCAGTAAATAAATAACTGCTAATACTAACCACAATAAACACACACACACACGCACACACACACACACACATATATATCAAAATTCTCGAACTTAATTATATAACATCACATTAGTCCACTAATTCCATATCTTCACAACATATTAATCCAACACAAAACTTCATATAAATTATTACAAAATTTCCAAACTCATCAACACAATCTCAATAGGTTCAACACCTCGTCAAAACAAATAACACTTTCATCACATCCTCAACTTAACTCACAATCACAATTCTCAATTCACAAATCATAAATCATAATTTGCAATCAACCTTAATAATTAGATAAATTATCTAAATGAATGGTTTAAAGAATAGTAACCTGATCACATCTCTTTCAACAATTCACATCTCTTTCATTACCATATCTTTTCATTTCAATTCCCCTCTTCACTTTTCTAGGGATTTATCATAATTCATTCATTTCCCCTCTTCACTTTTCTAGGGGTTTATCATAATTCATTATTTCAATCTCAACACTTGGGTTACCAATTCCTAACTAAACACTTAGACAATCAAGCTCATTACAAAGCCAAACACAAACAATCAATCAACAACCATTTCATCACAAACAATCAATTAAGAACCATTTCATCACCACAATTCATCAAACAACCATTTCATCACAAACAATTAATCAACAGCCATTTCATCTCAACAATCAATCAAACAACCACTTCATCACAATAGTAAATCAAACAACCATTTCATCACAATAATCAATCACAATCACAATCAATTCATCACAACAATAAATCAACAACCGTTTCATCTCCATTCAATACCCTTCTCAACAATTTCACCACAAAATTCTCATTTCTCAACAATCTCATCTCATTCCACTTATAACTATTTCGTTTCCACATTAATTACTCATCAATCCACCATTTCACATTCTTAAGCCACATCAAACAAATTATCACTTTCAATATCATCACTTATCAATTTCTCAATTTCACACATTCCAAACACATTCTCATAACACAAATCAATCCAACATTCACAATCAATTTCATCTCAATTAATCATTTACTCATATCATAATCTCACTTCACAATCAATCATAATTAATTTCACTATCATTCAACCAAAACACACAAGTAAATCATATAATTAGTATTAATATAATCATATAATTGGTATTAATGGCTATTTACTTACAACACATGGAGAACACCAATTAAACCTCTTTTCTTTAATCCCCTTTGCCTTTGAAACTCCCTTAAACACAATTATCCATCTAAATAAACAATTCAATAGCAAAACATATAATTATCACTCAATAATATCTTCTAAAAATATTAATTACATGTTTATACAATTCTAATTAAAAACCCCCAAAATCCTCTCAAACCCTAACTCCCAATACCATAAACAAACCAATTAATATAAATTTACAATAATTAATTAAAGAAAACTTACCAATTAATAAACTTCTTTTCAAAATCTTCTTTTTTTTTTTCTCTTCTTCTCATCTTCCGAAGCTCTCCTTCCTCTCCTCATCTTTTTCTCTCTTACCTTTCTCTACAAAATCCACTAACTAAGACCAAAACCCCTTCTTATCCCTTAAAATTCATTTTTCTTTTATTAATATAATTTAAAATTTTTCCATTGGTTGATTTAAAGATAATCTTTGACTTTTACACCAAATTAAGGAAAACTTCAATTCCACCCCTAAACAATCAATACTACCAATAACATCCTTACAACTATTATTATCAACAATTACACCCCTCATGCAAATGAAATGAATTAATAATCTACAATTAACAAAAATTAACCATAGTAATGATGCTAATTATAGGTTAATGCTTGTAATTAATCTTGAGGATGTTACAGGGTAGGTGCTGAAAAAGTTTGAGACCTGCCTTTGCCAAATTATCAAAAAAAAAAAAAAAGAAACTTATTAGCACACACACAAGTTTCTCTTAACTTAAAATATTCCTAATCTCTAACTAATTTAAATGTGACTTTGGATATTCATAACCTCTAATTAATTTGATTGTCTTTTGATATTCTTAACCTCTAATTAATCTAAGTGTCTATTAACTTTCATTTTCTTTATTATTTTTAACTCTTTAATTATAACATCCTCAAGATTAAATACATGTATTAGTAATTAATTAGCATCATTAGTAATTAAATAGCATCATTAATGTGGTTAATTTTTGTTAATTATACATCATTAATCATAATCATGTGCATTAGGGGTATACATGTTGATAATATTAGTTGGGAGGAGGTTTGTGGATTAGATTTATTGTTTGGGTAGGAATTGGATATTTTCCTTAATCTTGGTTAAAAAGTCAAAGTTAGCTTTTTAAACAACCAATTAGAATATTTTAAAACATAATAATAAATCAAAAATGATTTTAAGCGGGATAAGTATGTCTTATTGTTGGAGAGTTAGTGGGAAGAGTAGAGAAAGTTAGAGGAAGGGAGAAAAGAAGAAGAGGGAGCTTAAGGGAAAAAAAAATAAGAAGAGGAAGAGGAAGTTATTATTAATTGGTAAGTTTTCTTTAATTAGTTGTTGTTATTTTCTTTTAATTGGTTTAATTATTAAGTTTTATGGTAAGGGTTTGTTTAGGAGATGTGTTTAATGTTTAGTATTGAGTTTTCTATGGTTAGAAGGGTTTTATAAGGGGTTATAGTTTCTTAAGTAGAGTATAATAAGTAAATATGTATTTTTATGATTGTGGATGATATAATTATGTGTTGAATGCTTGATTTGGTGTATAGGAGAAGAAAATTTGAATAGCGAAGCTGGAAGTTCTTCACAAGTTTTAAACAAAGGAAAGGAAGTGTAATTTTGTAAGTAAATAGCTATGAATACTAATTATATAATATACTTGTGTGTTTTGGTTGATTTGATTAATTTCTATAATGATATTTAAGGATTGGTTGAGTGAAATTGTTGTTATGAATGAAGAATGTGGAATGGTTTAATGGTAGTGAAATTATTTGTGAATGAATGTGGTTTGTGATGGTTGTATGGGAAAATGATTAATGGTGATGGAATTAGGAAGAAAAGGTATGGATTGAGATGAGACTTATTATGATGGTTGGATTGATTGTTAGATTATTTGTTGGATTGATTGTTTATGTTTGGCTTGATAATAAGCTTAATTGTCTAAGCGCGTGGTTAGGATTTGGTAACCCAAGTGTTAGAATGAGATTGTGAAATGTGATGAAACTCCTAGAAAAATGAAAAGGCGAATTGAAATGAATGATGTTAAACCCCTAGAAAAGTGAAGAGGGAAAATTGATTAATTGTGAATGGGTCATTGAAAAGAGCTATTATGCTGAAACTAATTGAAAAAGTTATTTGAAAATTTAACTTTGCAATTGAAATTAAGGGTATGAAAGCAAACAAAATTTAAAGGAATTGAACTTAGCTTGGAATTGAAATTGAACTGAGTACAAAGTAAATTAAGGTAGAAACTTGAAATGTAAAGACTTAGGTTTAAACTAAAGATTGTTAAGATTGCTAAGATTGCTAAGTAATTGAATAGATAGGATTGTGCCTTTAGGCGATTTTATTGTGTGATTGATTGGTCCCTTCTTCTTCTTTCTTTTCACTATTTATAGACTTCTTGCTTGCCTTGAATTGCAGGGTGTTTCTCTTGTAGAAACGGTTAGAAACTTAGTCGTTACTACCTCCGCGTTCTCCTACTTCCTTGATCCTGTATGTTCAGTGGCATGGTTCCACGATCTGCGTATCAATTTTTGCCTGTTACCTCCTCCAAATTCTTGCACGCACTTATTCCTCTTTCTTTGGAATTTTGGTTACAGCTACTTAGTTGCCAATCGTGATATCGACTTTGTCAAACTAGCCAGTTCCTCCCAACGACTTTTAAGCCACACCATCCTATTTTCTTGGCATGCCATGTCTTTCAGGATATCTCGTTGTTACCTTTCTCACCAGGTCCTGCTGGAACCTTCCAATCTATATTGGTGCCGAGCATTCAGGGTCTAACAGAACTGCTCCTTAGTAATGGCTCTTCTGGATTATTCTCTCATGTTTCAATTTAGACTAGCTCCTAAAATATATGGGCCCATGCAAAGACCCTCCCCATCTCTTAGACTGCCACATTTCTTCAGGACTTTTTCTTTAAACACGGACCGAAGCTCATGGATCACCAGATCTGCTGCCATTTCATAGCTAGTACCGAGTCTAGTTTTCCTTTGCTAAGCTCTTCCATTTTGGACATCTTTTGTCTTTTGGGAGGCCTTCATTTCCTTATTTTGCTTGTCAAAAGAAGCCTATTTCCCTAGAACTGTAGGTCTACTGATTCTTTAACCCCTGGGTCCAGTCCTTCTAAGGTCCAATATTTTGGGTACAAACAATTATATTGTGACATAAGTTTATAGTAGATTACTAGAATATAAAATCAAACACAATGTTCTTATAAAAATAATATATTATAAATTTTATTGGTTTCAGATGTACTACCAATAAGTTTTCTTATAAAAAAACATTTATTATGACAATAAAAGTAATAAATTGATTAAAAAAATTTAAGTGACATGCTGCATATCGCGCAAGCATAACACTAGTTATGTTATATGTGTGTTCACTAGTGAGCAATTGAAACATGAAAGGAGACCTTTGGCCTTAATCCATCTTGAAATCATTTTGTTTAATCTATGATTCAAAGACATATTAATAGAATGTGTATATATTTTATTCACATTTAAATGGTCTTCACAAAAATTAAAGGAGCATGGGTTGCAATAAAATCTAGCAATAGAAACGTGAAAAATAATTTTGAAATATCGCCATAGCAACAGGCTTTTATGCTTCTTGCATCGATCTCTCGTTTTCACGTGAACCGAAAATGCAGAATCAAGTAATAAAAAAGGGAAATCATTATTGATATCATTACATATGCTGAAAATGACTTTTCTTCTATGCTAAGAAAATGACCATTCTTTGATCGATGATGGACATAATTAATTAGACATGTTTTTTTTTTGGCCTTTGTCCATATTATTTGTATAAATGAAAATGAAAATTTTTAAGAGATGAAAAATTCAGCATTACTGGAAGTAGCAGAAATGTTGGCCGAAAAGCCACTGCCAGGGCTGTCCGTGGAGTGGCCCAAAATGGCGGCTGACCAAAACCAAACGGAAAAATTCGATTGAGTTCTGTTTTCAAATTTCCAAAATTTTATTAATGTATCTGAACCGAATTGAAAACGTATTCATAAAACCTGCAAATCCAACTGAACTTATCGATTTTAATTCTGGTTAAGAATGAGCAAAATTTAGATTCAGTTCAAATCAAATGGTCATCCCTACTTTAGTATAGAGAACTGCTTATATGAATATAATTCACTGGACTGTGTTTAAGACATGGGATCTTAAGTATAGAGAATTACTTATATGACCTATAATTCACTATGTGTTTAAGATATGTAAAATCCATATTTAAAACTGTTGGACATTAAATCGGGTTGGGATACCCATGACGGGTTGATCAATACCCGGATCCATATTATTATTAACACATGTAAAATAATAATAATTAATAATAGTAAATAGAAAAGTAACTGCTATAAGCAGTTAATTATTTAATAAAAAAAAGATAGAAGTTTTTTTCACTTACAGAAAAGAAAAACTCCCGAAAACAAAACAAGAAGAAATCTCTCTACAGAACTACAATAGAATCTAACAACAATCAAAGAAGTAAATTGAGTTGTGTATTGAAGTGTTTTTTCTTCTTGTGATTCACACTTTGACTTGGCTATTCAATCAATATATTGTGGAAACATCAAAAGGTTAGTGATATATCCTTAATCTCATCAATTATTGAAGTCTAACAATGGTATCAGAGCTTAATGATGTTTCTCAATGATTGTGATTGAATTTGATGATTTATGGCATGATTATATGAATATTCATCATATATAACAATCTGTCTGTAATAGTATATTGGGTGATTTTTTGTTATTTATTGGTTATGTATCCTGTTATTCCGCTGACATACTCTTATAGTACGTATTGCAACCTTTAAATCGATATAAAGAACATCAAATTTCGAGTTTTGTAGAGAAAGTTATGAGTTTGCAAAGTTGGTTGCTCAACACTGTCAAATCTGGAAATTAGTTTGATAGTGGTGAAGTACCATGTTTGGTGACTCTTTTGTGTTCTGTATTATTTGATTTATGATACATGACTTACATATTCATTTAATATGCCATATATACTTTACATTGACATATAGATCTTCAATTCTGGATCATTGTAGAGAAAGATATATGTATGTAAAGTAGGCCACTTGAAAATCAGAATCTGAAAATTTTATGCATCAGTGATTAAATGGCTACTTTAATAATTTTTTTTCCGGACTTAATGTTTATGATTTTCATTATTTTGATTATTAGGTCTTATAGTATGTAACATAGGCTGTAAAGCCCATATCAGAACATTAAATTTGAATAACTACATAAAACGTTATAGATGTTCAAAGTTGGCCACTCAGATTGATATAATCTGAATTTCTGAAATTTTTTCTGGGTACAAAATCTGTTTTTTTGGCAAATAATTTTCTTTGGAATTTTTTTTAAAGAATCTGAATTCCAATGGAAGAAAATTATGTTTTGTTATCATATTTTGGAATAATGACATATTAAAATATTTTTTATTTTATTTTAATTATTTTTTATAAGGTGTGATTTATTTATTTTATTATATTCATTCTATATTGGTGTTT
>CANYLF011026109.1:0-13209 GCA_948193215.1 Bocquillonia castaneifolia | reverse complement strand
ACGGAAGCTGGGACAACAAAACCTCTAATAGCAACTGAGGTATCTATCTACTTTTATTTTATCTATCTACTTTTATTTTAAGTTTTTTCTATTCTCTTATTTAAATAAACAAGAAAATATAAGGCAAAAGGGAGCCTAACTTAAATCCCTTAGAAGATCAATTAAAGTTATCATTTGCTTCAATTTAGCTTGATGCAACTTAAAAAGACCTTTCATGATAAAGGCAAAATATGGCGAGCTCCTACAAACAGGCGACTTGTAGCCAAAACACCACATTAAGACCTCTCACAATAAGGCATAACAAATCCCATTGGAAAAATAAAAAGACCTTAAAAACTAAGGCAAATATACTACAAAGACCTTTTATGACAAAGGCAGTTATCAGCTTCAGGCGATCCCTTATTAAGGGGCGACCAATAATTAAATATCTTATTAAGACCTTCAAGGTTGGGGCACAATCAATCTCATGAGACAAGGAAAGACCTTAAAACACCAAGGCAAACAAAGACCTTATAATATAGTTAAGGCGATTTTCAATGCATCATGTAAGGCGAGCGAATGAATAGCCATTCAATAAAGACCCCCAGAATACTTAAGGGCATATTTTATAAGGCGGAACCAAGGTATTAATAAAAGAAATAAAGGGGCGATACTGAATACTTTACAAAGAGAAAATCAGGTGGAGAATAACATTCATAAAACCACTGAAGAAGAAGAAAAGGCGAACGGAGAAAATATAAATATATTAAGCAAACTATTTGAGTGCTTTAATAAAGCAAAATACATAGAAAATGTTCAAAAAAAATGAAAAAAATAAATACAAGGATGATTACTCATCCACCTCATTTTCATCAAGGAAGATGGCATTCATAAATGTGAAGTCGGAGTCAGGAAATTGATGTTGTACAGCCGCACGAAGCTTCGCTCGATATTTGATGAGGGTTCCACCAACGAAGCACCTTAGGAGGGTGCTTTCATCCTTAAGTTGAGTAACTCTAGCCTGTAGGGGCTCAGCACTCCCCTTCAAGTCTGCGTTCTCCTTCTCCAGCTGGTTCGCCCTCTCCGTTAATGTTTGCAATTGGGCTTTGAGATCAGCTTTTTCCTTATTGCACTTTTATTTAATGCCCTTCATTTTATCCTGCTCCTTCTTTAGCTCAACATCCACCCTTGCAGTCGCCTTATCCATTGTGGACTGAACCTGAGCCTGCACATTTTTCACTACTCTCTTGTGAACTGAATGCTTCGCCTGATACTTTTATTTCATCGTTCGAACAAGGTTCAGCGTCTAAAAAGAATACATAAGGAAAAGTCAGTAAACTAAAATATAAAGTAGAAAAGAAGAAGATATAACATATGAAATAGAAACTTACTGAAAGCATGTGCTCCTGAACTTGTAAGGAGAGCGAGTTGTGAGTCCTCCCTGAAAGACCTTCCATGTCAGTAGGAATGCTTATTTCCCTGCTAATCAGGGCGGCAACTCGATTATCTTTGACTGTGGGATTCCCCAACTCGTCCACCCATTCTTGAGCATAAGTGCTCACATCAGCAAAATCGCCCTCAGAGCCAGAGGAGCCATCATTAATGGTCTTCAACAACTGAGAGTGAGTCTTCTTTTTTACAGCTTTTTACTTTATTCCCATCTTTACCAATCTTTTTCTTTTCCTACTCACCTCGGAAGGTTGCTTCTGAGAAACCTCAGGTACAGTAGCTTCCACAGGTGGAGTGGGCTCAGCAGTAGTAGTTGTATTAGCTCCTGAAGGAGCAGTTGAGAGGTTCGCCTTTGTTTCTCCAGCTCCTGCTTCGGCCATCATAGCAGCAAAATTGAATCTTGGCATTTATACAAGAATAAATAAAATAAATATAAGTAAAAAGGAAAAAAAGAATAAATAACATCTGTTGGTGAGTGGCTGTGTTCGCTAGCTTTGGCTCCTATATCAGCTTCTTCCTCTTCATCATAATCTTCCTCAGATTCATCCACTAACTTGGGCCCAGAAGGTCTGGTTTTAGGGACGTAATCCTCCTCATAAAGGTATTTTTTGAGAAGGGTTTCAAGGTGAACTCTGGAATGTTCGCCTAGGAATTGGGCGACCTCCACAGAGGTGCTGGTCAATGTCTTTACTCGTTTAGGCTTTTTGAGTATGGTAGACTAGCTATTAGGGATTCTACCCCACCTTGCTTCACAGGTCACTATGTAAAAACTGTCTCTCCATCCTTTCAAGTGGTTTTTAAGACCTTCAAATATTCTCTTAATTGCTTGAAAGGCAACGTATTTAGAGGTTCCTACTCTCTTTACCACGCTATATGCGTTTAGGAAGATTTCGGGGGTAAGGGTGTAGCCTTTTGGTTGGCATATGATGGAAGTAGCAGTGAAGAGTTTATAAGCATTTTGGTGAAGGCGAGACAAAGGGCATTGTATCTTTTCTAAGATTGATTGGAGAGAAGGGTCTAGAGGGAACCTAAGACCACTCTTCATAGATTCCTTATAAACTATTTGTTCCTTAGGACTTAATGGTTGGTTGGCGAAACTACCCTCCTTGGGTAATCTCACAGTATAGCCCTCTGGGAGACCGCCATATCTAGTGGTAAAGAGGTCCATGTCAGACTCTATTTGTTTGGCTGGATGCAGATCTACTATATCCTTAGGCTGTTTACAGGCCATGTGTTTTATTTTAAAGCCTGGAGGAGGAAAAGGTTTAGGGGCGACTTATGTGGTATTATTACTAGCACTAGAGGACTCGGTATCACTATCTGAAGGGTTGTAAGGCTTATCGTCTAAAGGTAAAAAGGGGCGAATTACCTTTAAAGGTTTAGGGTTTACAGTGCTGGAAGTGTTTTGAGGTCCTGAAGTGTTAGCCTTAGGGTTTGGTCTTGGGCGATTGAGTTGGTTCACACCGTTGGAGGAGTCAGATGACACTGAAATGGCAGAGGGTCTGGCCTGGGGGGTTGATGTAGAAGATGAAGAGGTTGAAATGTAAAAAGAGGGGATCACCATGAACAAATTAAGTCCTATCCAGAAAAATTCCAAACAATTATCAGAAAAAGAGAACATGAAGTTATCACAGAAAGTATAATAGATACATTCCAGACCAAACGTATTTCAAATAAAGGGACATCACAATGGATAACAATGGCAAAACAACGATGGCAGACAATATATTTCGATGCAAATCTTAATTCTAAACATCAACAAACCCACAAAATATTTAAAAGGCAGACGACATCAATATACATAGATTAATTGGGTTTAAAATGAAAATAAAAGTAGTAGAGAAGAGTAGACTTACTGTTGTTGAAGAAGCGTTTCGGCTGGCTCTACAAATGGCTTGCCGGTAAGGGTAGAAATGTCGTTGAAAGAAGGAAGTAATGGTGGCCGGAGCAATTGTTGTCTAATGAAAATTGTTGACGGCAGGGAGAGGTTGTGTTGAGCAAAGAGAGAGAAAGAGAAGGTAAAAAGTTTTTGAACTAAATTAGGGTAATTATAGAGGGAAACTAAATGGTTCTCATCTAAATTGTGGACGGTTTCTCCTAGGAAACTGAACTGACGTGACTGTCTAGTGGGACACGTGTCAGCAGGCGCCGTTTGACATTTATTACCACTTTCAGTATTCTCTGACACTCGCCTATATAACAGTAATTTTCTATGAGGAACGTATCCAATGGAGGCGATTCTCACAAATTATGTCTTTAGACTGTTCGCCCATATTTCCAAGCAAACGATCTCTAACTGGTTAGCCTTTGTTCAATAGAAACGTTACAGTAAGTTGGTTCGCCAACGAACGAAATCACCCTCTAGCTAAGTCTTTGACATTAGCACTGCTGAGGGGGTGGGGTGGGACTTGTGATACGAATCACTTCTTTAATCATAAAAAGGCCCAAGAGGCCCATTGCATGCTAGGCTCACGTTAGCCCAATTATATGTCCTGACATCTTGAATCCTAAGTCAAGGGGGACTCTCATTCTAAAGGGGGGTTCCTAATCCTAGGGGGATTCTGATTCATCACAGCAAAGAAGGACTCCTAAGCCTATTAGGACAAGGATTCCTGGGCTCAAGGGAATTGTTTCTACCACTATATAAACCCTTGTCTTCTAGGGTATCAGGTATCATCATCCTCTCATTCATGCATTCTTATAACTCTCGAGAGAATATCTTTAACTTGAGCGTCGGAGTCAGACCCTGAGGATCACCCCAAGTCTCTCTTTTTGTGCAGGTTAGACTAACTCTGGTGACCAGACAACCTCAGGGAAACCTCAGACAAGGCTTCGTTTTTGGAGAAACATCCTGAACGTTTCAATATATATATATCATAACCAACATCTATCTTGCAATGCCTGTAAACAATAATGCATTATTGTATTATGCATGCAGGAAGAACCAGGTAGTAAAATTTCAGGTAATGTGTTTTCTGATTATGCGGGGAGGAATAGGTCAAATACCTGGCTGCAGCTTTAATAATCTAGTTCTTAATAATAAAATTAGTTGCTCCCATTTAATATCTTAAATTTCCTTCAAAAGGTTGAAAATGGGGTCGGATGCTCAAGTATCACGTCCCACTAATGCCCCCAATTAGGCCGTGCTTTATGGAGCAAAGCTTCTACACCAACAAAAAATCCATTCAATTAGTCATTTTCTTGACTTTCATTCTAGTGCTAACTGATGACTTGACCTCCACTTCTAGACATTTTCTTGATCACTCGATCATATTCCATGTTAGGTATTTTATTTTAATTAGTGACTTGTACTCCATTTTACCAACTAAATAATGCACTGGGAATGCAGGTCAGGTCCCCACACGAAGGGGATCAATTCTAAAACCCACTAGTACAAGTCTGCATATTTGCATATTCAAATCCTCATGAAACTTGTGAAGCATATTTCCTCGAATTGAACTACCTTATAAAACTTAAAGGCATAATTAAGGATTAGATTGTGAAGTATATTTCCACAAATTGAACTACCTACAAATGCATCGCCTTTTTTTTCTCAGTTTGAAAACAGAAGAAGGTTCACATTAATACACCAACTTGTGACACGTGCCAAATTAAGAAAAATTTAGAAAAATCAATAATTTAGTCCACAGCTTCGAATGCATGGTGTTAAGTGAAAATCATGCTAATTGGCACAAGATTTTTCCAAGTTCTAAAACAAAATTAAGCCATTAGCGCAACAGAAATCAAGAAAATATATTTATATGGATTTTTTTTTTCATATCTTCCTAAAATTACATTTTTTTTGTTTACATTTTGTTTGGTCAACTGAAAAACAAAGACTTGAGAGAATGAACAAGGAGTTATACAAGTTGCAACCTTGCTCTACACAGAAGAAGTTACACAAAGCATCAACTACAAATTACAAACTACTAATCTACATTGATGGAGGATACACTGCAACCTGAAAGTCATTGGCCATTGGAAACAAGGAAACCCATTCAGAAAGGGTTTCATTTCGGAGCAACAATCTTGGTCACCGGAACCGAAACCGTCACATCCTTCTTGGATGCAGCAGCATCTCCTTCAAATTCTAAAATTAAACAGCAAAACAATAAACCAATTTTCAATAATTACAAGACATTGCAACAAACAATGTAAGTAAATAAGGAAGCAGTAGAAATATACATTATAAAACCAATTTTCATTATAACTAGCAGTGATAATTATATGACCATTTTGAATCCAAACCAGTCACAACAATAGAGATATACAATACATACCATCTAATTCTTCATGTTCATAAGAATCAACAAACTCCTGAAATTGAACTTCCAAAGAAGAGAAATCATCAGCAGCATCAAGATAAAAAGTATCAGGTAACAAATCAACAATATCATCATTGGCATCAAAACCATAATCATCATCATGATTATTACTATTATTATTAGAAGAATCATAGAATCCATCTTCACCCTGATGCTGACTGACCCAGTAATCTCCATACCAAGTAGAAGTAGTAACCAACTGCCACCATTCAGGTGAGAAATCTTCCACCTGTCGGTATGCAGCTGGTATAAAAAGTGGCGCATCTGGGTTTAATCTCGACCCTCCTGAAACTAATGCCATATTTTCCTTCTGCAACTCAAAACACAAAACAAATCAGATACTATCCAATACAAATATGAATAATCTTTCTTTTAATTAAAAAGAAAAAGCAAATTTAGCAGTTATTTAATTTATCAGATCATGACCGTTCAGATACCAGATCATGAAATGACCGTTTGATCTATCAGAAATAAAACGATCAACACCGTTAAATCTACGGATCATGCTTAAATCTAATTTAATTCAACATTTTCCGTTATTTTCTCAGCAACCAAACACAATTCACATCAAAACACCTAACGATCTAACCAAATTATAAACAAAAACGACGCCGTTCCTACTAAAAAAAAAACAGATCAAATTTAAAATAATAAAAAAATTACCTGAAAAAAAAAAATAAATGTCTTGAGTAATTACAATGCGAGTGTTTAGACTTTAGAGAAGAAATCTGGTGCTACGATCGTTAAGCGTGCGATAAGTACAAGCGCTCCAGAGATAAAGTAGACCGTATTTATAGGGCGGACTAACCGAGCCTACTCAGCTTCGGAATTCACGAGGCTCGGGATTTCAGATTCGGCAGGTAATTATATGACTGTAAGGCCTGAGCTTTACTGTGGGTTTCCTGTTGAGAGACGACCGGATTCGCCGGTCATCCGGTCATGCACGCGCTTGTGCTTCTTTTGGTTTTTTTGACTTGTTGACTTTTCTAGATGGATGTATATATAAAGTGTAGAATCGCAGAGTATATAATAATATCGAAGCTATATTTAAACGCGTACAGCAATACTTGTGTCAATTTAATCACGAGAATATCGTGCCTCATATATAGCGTGGTATTTTCCTTTTCTATGATTATTTTTTTAGAAACTAAAATTAGAATTCTTAATTATTTTAAGACTGTAACTTTAATTGGCTATTATAAATTTCTTCACAGTAACTTTATTTTCTATAGTGCTATAAATTTTAATTTGTATATTTCACTAGTGTTAGATGACGAAAAATACTTTTAAGTTATGTTGAAAAATGTAAAATATACGCTCGATTTCTCAAATTAATATTTAACTTCTTATATTTTATAACAAATGATATTTCAGTATTTTAAAAAATTAAAGATTATTTCACAAAAACAATGTTTGATTAAAGTATAAGTTAAAGATTAAAAAAGGTGTTATTCTAACAAAAAAAATTAAAAGAGAGTGCTTATTAAATTAACGGAAGAATTTAAATATAAATTTTGTTAAGAAAAATGAAAGAAATTACAGTTTATTTTATATATAACCGTTGGATGAGATCATAACATTCTGATCTAATGATGATAAGATGGAAAAAAACGATTACTTTATTTTTTATAAAATAATTTTAAAATCTACCTCTGTGTGTGTAATATGGTGATGTTAAATTGTTTCAATATAATTATTTTTTTGGGTGAAAGATAATAAAAATAAAAGAAATAATGTATAAGTATAAAACATAAAAAAATGAAAATTATTTCTTGTATTATTTTCATGCAATATTATATGGTCAATCCATATATCTCATTTTAATTATCCGAGTAAAGGAATCATCAAAATTTAGTTGGTAGCATTTTATAATAACAAATTTCACGTATAGATATTAAACAATAGGTGATCTCCATTTTTATAGTAGTGATAATCATAATTAAGATTATGCATTTGGTTCAATATCAGACCAAATAAACTGAAATTATTTTTATTCATAAAATTGAATCGAACTAAATAGTGTTAATACTAAAATCGAATCAAATCAAATCTAACCAATTCAATTAGTTTTTTTTTTCTAAATTCAATCAATTTTATGATTTAGTTTCACTTTATCATTCAATATTTAAAATTCAACTTAATTGAATTTCTTAAAAAAATAAATTAGGAACTAATTGAATTGAAATTGATAGTTTAGTTCGATTTTTCAATTTGTTTTTGATTTTTGTACAACCCTAATTATAATATTAATCATCATAGTATATAAGATAAGAAGATTACAACATGTTTAATGAAATAATAAAGTGATATGAAAATGAAAGAACATGCAACCCCATAATTTTAGTCAATAGTTGATAATATTTTTAAATATAAGTGATATATGTTTTTAGGGAGGGTAAAGCCCGCCCCAGTATTAATCTTTTTTCCAATTTTCATAAGAAGAATGTTTAACTGATTTATTATTAATCTTTTTTCCAATTTTCATAAGAAGAATGTTTAACTGATTTATAATTCATAAATAGAAATTATTAAGGATAAAAACATAGTACTAAAAACCACTAGACAGTATAATTCATCAAACGTTGAAAATGAATGTTCAAAAGAAAAAAATCAAACATGAAAATGAAAAGGTGATCCATTGTTTTATTAAGCATGGAGCCCATCCATGTGAAACGTAAATGACTTTAGAAAAAAAGAAGAAGAAGAAGAAGAAATTTAACATATTTAATCACCGATTCACCGCACATATAAGAGATAATTTAAATTATAAATAGGATCATGGAATTTCGATGATAATACCTACTAATTATGTGGGGTCAACGTTAGGTAACCTTACATTATAATTTTGCCCTTTCGCCACATGGCTTGTTGGTCGTTAAGCCAAAACCCATTAGATAAGGATCAAACACAGCGATATAGTCCGCTCGACTCTCTCTCTGCAATAGGTGGGACTCTTAATTGTGGATCCATAAGAGGGAAAAGTTCATAAAGTATCGGTTAGTGATTTTTTAATTCTTATAGGTAATTTTTTTTAATGACAAATCAATATATATATATATATATATATAGTTAAAGGAATATTATTAAAAAAATTATTAGTAAATTGCAGTATATTTCTAAATTTTTAATAAAAATATTCATAAAAATAATTATATTTCATCAATTAATTTTTTATTTCAATTTTATTTATACTATATCATCTATAGTTTTATTAAATTAAAAAAAACATGTCATTTAAATCATTATTTTGAATAAACAATTTAAAAAAATACTGTAATATATAATAATTTGTCAATAAAGTATACTGCATGCTGTGATTTATCATAAAAAAATCACGTACTGAAGGCCCGTTAGGAACCCACAATGTCATGACCGAAATTTTAAAAAAATTAAAATTAATATGCATTAACATATCATTAATCATGTCATTTGCATCATATTTATGTGCAATATATTGCATGATATAATATGGTAGAAAAGTTTTAAGTGTAGTAAAGTTTATGGTAGTTAGGTTATAATAAAGACCTAATTGTAAGAAAAGTTAAAGGAGTTGTTTATAGTATAAGTTTGAGTGAATGATTATTTGGTTG
This sequence comes from Bocquillonia castaneifolia, assembly GCA_948193215.1. Taxonomy (NCBI): domain Eukaryota; kingdom Viridiplantae; phylum Streptophyta; class Magnoliopsida; order Malpighiales; family Euphorbiaceae; genus Bocquillonia; species Bocquillonia castaneifolia. The sequence continues at coordinate 3,866 of CANYLF011026109.1, read as the reverse complement.
GTAGAAATATGTTTGAAGGCTTGTAGAGATTGATGTGTAATAATAATAATAATAATAAGGTAGTGGACAATTCCACCACTCAACCATCCACCAACACCACCTACACATACTTATCTAGCGCTTCTACATCTTATTTCTACATATTTCTCTTGTCTTCTTCATTTCTTCCTTCTCTCATTCCTAACTTCTACCATCTTACACTTCTCCATCAAAATTTTATAAAAAAAAAAAAATTCTTTAAGGCTTTGGATTAAGTGAAGAATAATTGAAGGTTTAAAGTTTGATTAAGGTAAGTATTTTCTTTGTAGTATTTTAATTAAATTAGTGTTTACCAAAAGAGTGTGTTTCAGTTGGTCAAAGATCTATGAGCTTGTGAGCTGAACGCTCAAGGCCTCGAGTTCGAGTCCTAGGGTCTCCTTTGGGAGAGGACTGCTCCATTTGGGGCTTTTCTCGACCGGAGATTAGTCTGGGCAACCATAAAACAGGACCTGAGATACTCCGGGTAACAACAGATATCAAAAAAATTAAATTAGGGTTTATGTAGAATTTGGGGAAAACATGATTTTAAGTTGTAATCATGTAATTGGGACTTGAATAAGCATGAATCATGTATCAATTTATTGAAATAATATTATTTTGAGGTTGATTATATGAATTTCTTTAAAGTACATATTGCGGTTTTTTATACGGTGTAGAACAGCCTCAGTATTTTGATCATAACTTGGGTTATACAAGTCCAAATTGGACGAATTTTGTGTCAATGGAAGCCTTAGGAGCTGCTCTACAGCCTTGTAGAATATCAAAAGAAAATTCATCCATTTGGTTAGGTTTTGAAGGTCAAACTTTGGACTACTCTCTGTTTATATGGGATTAGGAGTAGTTGTATTAGAAACATTATAACTTTATATATACAGATGATTTTGAGGTGATTCTTGTTGCTATGGTTAGGACTATGCAAAACCAATAAAACCCAAAAATTGAACCGAACCGGTCAATTTCAGTTAGGTTCAGTTTTCATTTTTCAAAATTTTAAAATTTCGATTCGATTTTTTTAGTTTTAGGTTTTTTTGTCAAAAAACCGAACTGAATAGAACACCAACCAAAATATAGGCTAAAAACCAAAACCAAACCACAAAACCAACTGAAATTGCGGTTTGGTTCGGTTTTTGGTTTTACCCATATGCAGTTCAGTTTGGTTTTAGTTTTGAAAAAACAAAAAATTTCAGTTCGGTTCGGTTTTCCCCAAATACTAGCTACGGTTTCTAATTTGATGGAATTATAACTCTATAAAATATTAGAATTTTATCAAGTGCATATAATTTCTAGTGAATTTTTAAAGTCCGTACATGTAAGCTGTCTACATATACATACATGTTGACATGTATTATTCATCTCATTCATCATATTAAATCATATATAGGTATTCATTTAGTAACTTTTTATGATGTGGGAAGATTAATGATGAGAGTATGTATATGTTTGTTATTGAATGGTATTTTGAATTGATTATGTGAATAGGTGAATCCAAAGGCAAGGAAGTTGTAAGAAAAGATCATTAGGACTACTTGTTGTTTTATACTTTTGGTAAGTATTGACTAAAATTTGTGTATACTGAGTGAAAATTTCTATGATAGTTTGATTGTTATGTTCTAGTCGATTGTGTGATAATTTTGGACTCTTGGCTTGTTGAATTGATAGTGGATGATTTGGATGGAATTTTTATATTCATTAAGTTAATATGCTTTTGGTGGAATATGAGTTAATATTTGGAAGTTGATTTCCTTTGAATGTTGAAATAATGTGATATTAATTGGATTGAGATTTTATGAATTGGTTGCGAAGTGAATTGTCTTGTGAAGTGTTGTAAAGTGAATTAGTTATGATGTGTTGTGAAGTGAAATGGTTGTGATGTGTTGTGAAATAAATTGGTTGTGATGGTTTTATGCCTCACATATATGTGAAATTTAGGAGAAAGGAGGTTGTATGCGATATAAAAAAATATATTACCTTTCTCACAAGTGAAAAGGTGGCTGTGTGCGATACATAAAAAAATATATATATTACCTTTCTCATAAATTGAAAGGTGGCTGTGTGTAAATATATTACTTTTCTCATAAGATGATCATTTATGTGTGGTGTTTGGATGATGAAAATTGATAATGTGGTATTATTGAAATTGTGAATTTGTGAATCAGTGAGAAGTTGAAGGAATGGAGATGACAATGTTTTTGAATGAGACTTTGATTGATTGATAATGGAATGGTGTTTGTGAAATAGAATTGTTTGTTGGATGAAATTTGGAATTAATGGAATTGAGATTATTTATGAATTATTTGTGTGATTTATGAGTGATATAGTTTTGGTAATTTTTTCTTAGTATATTGTAGTTTAGTAAATTAAATGCTTATTGAGTCGCCAACTCACCCTTTGGTAATTTTTCCCAAGTCTACGTGTTAGTATAAAGTCCTAGCTGTACATTGCTCCAATTTTGCATCATCAACATAATCGGGTGGGTCAGAGTAGAATACATGTTGTACATGGCATTTTGAGAATGTAAAATATGATTATAATATGTGAGTGATGTAGTGAATGACCCAGTTTGTGAAAAAGAATAATTTTGTGTGAGAATTTGCAGGATGGAATGTTATGTATAATATTTTATACACTGTCTTAAATTTTGGAACTGTTTTACCTCAGTTTGTGATCCAACTTGAAGCTAGTTAATTAGTAGTATTTCTTCAAAATTTTGGACCATTAGATACCTCTATAAGTCCCCTAAATACCCTATAAAAATTCAGGCTAAAGCGAGTTCGTTTAGATGGTGAAATAATCTAAGTTTTCAAACATGAATTTCGATTCTATTTTTAATAGGTTGCTGCCCTAATAGTAATTTTTGTATTTGACTGTTATAATTTTTCTAAATTAATTTTTAAGGTTTATGTAAGTATATTACTGAATGTGTTTATTAGTTAATACCACGTATGTAGACAAAAGCTATTCAATACTTGACAAACTAAATGCAAATTTGGTTGTTGTATAAACAAGAAGGTCCATTAACAAATTATAATCTTATGCTCACAGATTTAGGCTTTAAATTTATAATCTTTTGTAGTTTTTATTTATTTATTTTGCATTCATAATAATTGTTCGCTTATTCTTTTCTAATTGTTGATTATAAATTCGATATAATGGGTTGATTTGATTTTTTAGTTTTTGTTATAATTTAAAACCTAATAAATAAATAATTTCAGGTTATATATCACAATATCAACAAAAATATGGAAGAAAGATAGTGCAATAAATTTGACGGTCCATAATTTAAGCTAGAAAACTTATAATTGAATAATTTAAAAGTCTAAATTCAAGAAAAAAATGAGATTTACGACTTTCATGAAAAAGTCCTGGAGTTCAAAGACCGTAGGAACCGAAAATTGAGTCACAAGTCAGACGATGTGTGCAGTCTCAGGGGAAATCTGAATTTTACAAGGATTTATTATTTGAGATTAATTGAAACAAGTCCTATTTATTAAAGGATTTGTGAGCAGCCTTATTTAGGGTTTAAGAGTTATAAATAGATGATCAAGTCTAGAAGAAATATTTATCTTCTCTTTAAAAATAAACAAAAAGCTTGTAAGCTATTTTAATTGAAACAAGTTTTAATCCTTCTAGGTCTTATGGGAAGCTTTAATTAGATCTTGAGATATATGAATATATTAAAATCAAAACTAAAAAAGAGTTGTTCTTTTCTCTCTAAAAAATGATGAAACTAATTTTACAAAATTTATCATCATTTAAGCTATTAAAGTATGGATTGAAGGTCTAAAATTAAAATATATGAATTGAAGATGGAAGATTTAAATTAAAAA
>CANYLF011026047.1:0-13728 GCA_948193215.1 Bocquillonia castaneifolia | reverse complement strand
TCGAATTGACTTGTTGAGGAATTTTATTTATTTATAAATGCTCTTGCACGATGATGTCCTTAATTTACATAATAAATGAATTCCGTATCACAATGCATTTCTAAGTTTTATATTTTGGTGTAAATGAAATGATAATTCATTTGGAATTGTATTTTATTGATGAATTCTTTGAATTGGTTACAGCTAAGCAGAGTTAATTTTATTAAAATTTCTTTTGTAAATGAAATAAATTTTATAAGATTTAAAAATGTAGGATCTTGTTGGTTTTGCAGGTCAGATGGCCTCCTCCACCTTGGACATTTTGGAAAGGAAGAGGTTTCTAGTGCATCCTTTAGTTGTTTAAGAATTATTTCTGTATTGTGAACATCTCTTTTATGGGGTAAGGATTGGGGGTCGAAATGGTTTTACATTCAAAATATTTAACAAAATGGAAGAAACACGAGATGATACGGGGCCAACAGAACAAGGGCCTTCTAATGCTGCATGGTGGGGTTCTGATTTTATCGAGAAGTTTGACTCTGTTTCTTTGCTTTCACAAGATGACGGTTTGAGTAATAAAGAATCTCCTAGAAATTATGAGGAAGACAATTTGTCTTCGCAGACTGCATCACAAATTCTTTGGAGCACCGGGATGCTTTCTGAACGAATTCCAAATGGTTTCTACTCTGTTATACCGGTCAGGACTCGTTTGCTGATGCTGCTTTATTCATCTTCAGTTTGCTTCTTACTGGATTCTCAGTTTTCTGAAGAATTTATTAAATGACATGGTTACAAGGAGAGAATGAATTCAATTCCTTTTCTCTTTTAATTGTTTTTGCTCCCTTTTCTCTTTATATTAATATTCAATGCTCTTTTACATTAATATTCAATGATGATTGCTTTGCAGCTACCATTTTCTCAATTGTGTCTGTCATTTTCCTGTAAATATTTCATTGGCAGGTTCATATGCTATGACAATAATTGTTTCTTTTCTATTTTATCATGAGAAGTTTGATCAAAATTTTCTGCAGTGTTTGGTGTATTAATGAATTCTATAAAATCCGTGGAATTTATTTGCAAATCCAAAAATATTTGTGTTTGATTTAAATTAAACATCATTTAGAATTCTAATTTTTTTAATTTCATGGAATTAGTTATAACTAGATCAAATTCCATCAAATTTGGTAGAATTTGAAAATAAATTCTGAACTACTTAGATGGAATTTTTATTGTGACAAAAATACCCCTGAATACTATATTTTTAATTTAGCATACCAAACACAGGAATTCATTTGCAAATGGAATGAATTTTTTCATTGGAATTGAGTAAACAAAGCCTTCATGTTTCAAATATTGAATGTTTTTATGTTTCAAAGATTCTGAACTCTGTTATAGATTCAAATTGCATCCTGTTCATTTTCAACTTCAAATCTGATGCCACAGTTGTATTGACTCTGTTCACTCTTTCTGTACATGTTAGTCTATTTGTCTTGTATATTTTCACTTGTTGTATGGTCACATTTTCCCCCCTTTTCAGAAGTTGTCTTAGCATATGGTAGGAGTTTCATTTTCTTATATTGTTGAGAAATGCAACAGATCTAATAGTATGTCTTGTGTTTGTTCGTTATATTTCTCTTTCTAGTTTGTGCTGTTCTGGTTAATTATTTAGTTGACTTGAAAAATCATATTCATTTTATCTTGTCAACTTGATGCATTATTTTGATTTTTTCATCAGTAAATTGTTATGTGACTGTGGACAGGATAAAAGGCTAAAGGAGCTCTTTGTCAGTATTCCGTCTTTGGATGAACTTCATTCTTTGGGTGCTGAGGGTTCCAAGGCTGATATAATTTTTGTAGATTCAAAGAAAGATAAAAAATTATCTATGCTAAAGCAACTGATTGTGACGCTGGCGAAAGGATTGAATTCAAATCCAGCTGCAACGATAAAAAAGATTGCTGGATTGGTGAGAACTTGGTAACCTTTGCTCTATTCTATGGTTATCTCTTTGCAGGTTAATGCAGCTGCTTGTTTTATATGATTGTATCTTCAACTGTTTGACATGCAAAGTGATTTGCTTTTCCATTTAACTTAGCAATCATGTTATCCACTGAGGATGAAGATAGGGAATTTGTTTGCTTGCTTTAGTTTTTAACCTTTTAGATTTCAAATCTTATTTTTGAACTTTTAATTGGTAAAAACTAATGAATTTGACACTATAAATAAAAAAGGAAGTAGAAAATTGGAAATAGTTCCAGAAATAAGCTTAAGATTTTTGTTTTAAACATGTTTTTCACTTTTCCAATTCCGAACTGAAATTAAAACATGAAAAGCTATTAAAATTAGTCTTCAAGAGTCCCTAGAAAATTCAAAACATGGGAAATATGATATTCTAAGAAAATAGTTTCTGTTTCTCTATTTGAAAGCATTTTTTTTCCCCTAAGATTTCTACCTTTCATTCAAAATTTTTGTGCCAAATTAGAAATTTCCATACTCCTTTTGGTGCAAAATTCCTCCGAAGAAAAAAGCAATTTTCTTGCATGCCATTTTAACATAAATAAGTAGAATTTGACAAATAATATGTGTTGATCTTTCTTTTGTTGCCAGTTCAGGAATCAGGGATCGAAACTTAACCCTCATTTTTTTGGCAAATTCTGTAAATGGACATTCCTTTTTTTTTATTTTGAAAGATTGGTTTCTTATTTCTTTTTCTGTCTAACCCTAAAACAGGTATCTGATTTTTATAAAAGACCAAATGTGGAAAGTCCAGCAAAAGCTCCACTGGAGGAAACCTCCCTCATCCAAATGTTTGAAAATCGAGGCGTTCAGTTGCTTGGGCAAATAAAGCATGGGTCCTGTCGTCCTCGAGCTATCTTGTTTAAAGTTTTAGCTGATACTGTAGGTCTTGAAAGTAGGCTCATGGTGGTAAGCTTCTAACATGGTGGATTAAACTGCTGTACATTATTATCTTATTTTTCCTATGGAAGAATTTTTTTCTGCTAGTTTCATTTTTGACAGTAAAACTATGGTATCTGAAAGTCCTTTTTAACAGTTTGTAATGTTTTCGGCCAAATCAGGGTTTACCAAATGAAGGGACAATTGAATGTGCTGACTCATTCAAGCACATGTCTGTGATAGTTGTGCTGAATTCTGTGGAATTACTGGTTGATCTTATGCGGTTTCCTGGTCAGTTAATACCTCGAACCACCAGGGCAATTTTTATGACGCATATTTCAGCGGCAGGGGAGAGTGATTCTGCAGAAAATGATTCCTGTGATTCACCACTTGAACCAAATAGTCCTCTGTATGGTTTTTCAGAGAGAGTGGATCCTGATAGGTTGGCAAATGGTGTTCATTAACAGTTTAAATCCACAATACACAGTTACATTTGTGAGACTTGAGTTCTGATGTTTAGCAAGTTAAATTCTTCCTTCTTGTATCTTTTGTGCAGTGCTGAAAAAGATGAGAGCCTGCAGTTCCATCGGAAATTAGAGGCAGCTTCAAATGTTTCAGGTCCTGCATTGCAAAATATGATGTTGCGATCTGCTACTTCTATTGACAGGAAATTGAGGTGGTAGTTGATTTCCTTAATTCTTTGGGAAGTTCTATCTTGAAATGATGACTTTTGCATCATTAGCTTCTTCTTCCTGTTTTTCCTTTCATTAAATTATTGGTCCTTTTTCTTTCTTTCTTTCTTTTACTTTATTTTTTTTACCTTATGTTATTTTTCAGCTTATCACACAGCGAGCCCAATATTGCAACGACCTTTTGGCGGCGTAGCCGGAAAAAAGTCATTGCTGAACAGCGGACTGCTAGTTCAAGGTTTCATTTTGAATCATTTATCTGTTGGTTTGTTTCATGTATAATCTTGAAGTATGTTCTATTTACAAATGTAGATTATGTGTTTTCACTGGCCTGGATTTTCTTCCTCCCTTTTTGTGAACGTGCATGCCCTGTGCTAAGCATTCTAATGTTCAAAACATTAGTGGGTATCTATGCGTCAAGTTTATGTTGTTCCTGAGCTTTGCTAAGTTTTTATCCTGATAAGATTTGCAGTTGCACCTAGTGTTTTGACCTGTCAATTATTTTGCTCTAATTTAACCAGCCAGTATCTCTCTCTCTCTTTTTTTTCATTCAAATTGAAAGGGATTGATGTTTAGAGTGGATTTAAAATGTGTACTGTGTATTCTGCTCTGGTTGTGGTTACTAACCAGAGTAAAACTATTGTTTTAATTAATCTTCTTTTTAAACTTCTCAAGCCCAACGGATTCAATGAACTTTAAGCTAAATACCTACACTCAAGCCCAACAGATTCAATAAACTTTAAGCTAAATACCTACACTGGTACATACCTTAAGAGAGAAGGGGGAGCCTCCTCTTGCATTTATCTTCCTTTTGAATCCCTCTGTGGGAGATCTGGACTGCATGCTTAAAGTTCTCACTTGTGGGGTGCAAATCTCAGTTTGCTTGTTTATAGTGGTAAGCTCTCTCATCTAAACAGATTTTTTAAACCCACCCAAATCCCTGCAATCTGGACATTATTTAATTTTCTTTGGTCATATATGGGGCTAGTAAATATGCATGTGATGTGGCAGCAATGGTCTGCTAAATTGTGGTTATCAGCTTTCCACCTTTAAGACCCTAAGATTTTATGTCTGAGATTTGGTTTCAGTAGAAGGAAATTAAGGAATTCGAAACTAAAAGGATTGGTTTTGTTGAGCTTGTTGCCCTCAAACCACCCAACCCAACAGTTTCCCCATTCTTCGTCTCTTGCTCAATAGCTTAGACGTATGTATTGGATGTTTTTATACAAAATTAGAGGTGGCCTTTTTTACCGTCTTGTTTTATTCTTATCAATGTAAGAACTCCCTGTCTGCCAAGAAGTTCAAACCTATGGGTTGGATGGCATAACAAGGTGTCAGAGTTAGGATTTGTTCTTTTATTTATAACAAATCTCTATTGAACTTTTAGTCCACTCTCGTTAAATTGCTTGACTGGCAGGCTTTTACTTGTTTAGTTGGTCTTATTTGTGAAGATGAATTAACCTGCAATTTTTTGTGTGGACCTTTTGCTCTGTGCATATTTCCAGATCTGGCCAAAACTTTTTTTTTTTAATTAAATCTTAGTCCTAGATTTGGTAAGTTTGTTAGTCTGTTTTTTTTTTTGTTCCATTATCATGTCTTTAATCTTGGTTTTGCAGTCCAGAGCATCCTTCACTTCGAACACGTGGAAGGTCAATGTTAAGTGGTGACAGGCACTCAATTAGAGATTATGACGAGGCTGCTTCAAGGTTTTTACCGGTTTTCTCATTGCTTAAATTTGTGCATGGAAGATTACTGTATCATTTTTTATAGATAAATAGGATAAACTATTAATATGTGTGTGGTCAGTTTTGTTTTTTATTCTTTCACAATGATATGTCCCAAACCAAGTCCTCTAAATATGATCATGTTGTTTAGCATGTATAGCTCCCACAAAATCTCTTATTCATTCAATACTGTCATTTAAGCTAAGTCATTTAGATTTCATAAGCAAATTAAACACTCAAAATAACACTTGAATACAAAAAAAAAATTCTTCTAAAGCCATTCAGATAGCTTTTTGAGAAATATAAAAATTAAATAAGCATCTCTATTCACTAAAACAATAAGTTTCTTGCATGAGGATGATCAAAATATAACTATTATGGTTTTGTAGGATTCCCAACTGAGCTTCCTTTACTTAGATGTGCCAATAAGTGCTTGGCCATTAGAACCTGTTTGGCACATCTTTTGTAAATTTATTGTCACGGTGCTCCACTAAGGTGATCGAAAAGGTTTTGTCAGTTAGCTTTAAGCCTGTATCTTTTGCTTTGTCTAGGAATGAATTGGCAAAAGCATACTTGAGAGGATATTTGTGACTGCTTTGAATTTAATGTAATTATCATAGACGAGGTGCTATCTTGGTATATGAGAATCTGAATCAGCTGAGAATTTTCTTGCATCTTGGAGTTTCTAGCTAAGAACTGAAAAGTGGAATTTAAGCTTTGGGAATTTATGAAAGGGAAGAAAGTGACATGGACTGAAGTTAAATGAATGATAGTATTGCCGGTTTATCGGTTGTAACATGTAGTAGAGAACATTGTTTGCTAAGATAACTTGTTCATAAAATTAGCATGATAGAGATTATCAAATGAAGATATTAAGATGAGCTTGTGCAAATACAAGAGGTATAAAAAAGAGCATGAGTTTGATTAAGAGGTGGAATTGGCACCTGATAGTATCTTCAAGTGTTGAGCATAGTTGTTAACATGTGAGGCGAGGTGCATGCCTTTTGAAAGAAAGGTGCCAATAGATAGAAAGTCGCACAATAAAGCTTATAAAGGCCGTAAAAATAAAATGCCCATCAATTTTTTTCTAAATGTAAAATGAGAAAAGCGCACACACTTTTTTTAATAGTAAAAAGAAATCATGATTGCTATTCAAAAGGTTGCAGATACTTTTTTTTTTATTTTACGTTTGGAAAATATTGATGGATGTTTAATTTTGTGACTTTTATAAGCTTTATTGTGTGACTTTTTTTTTTTTGCTTTTGTTGCATTTTGCTTTGGGTGGTAGGACCCCTTTGTGCCTAGGAGTGCCTTTGCCTTTAGTAACTATGATGATGATGGAAGTCATAACTGAAAGTGAGAGGGTTAGACCGAGGGTGACAATGTAATTTCTATATATGTACCTTAGATGGAGCAGAATGGTGAAAAAGGATTCATCAATCTATGACTAATAGGAACTAGATTGGGATTTCAATTAAGTTTTCTCCTTACAAGCATGTAGTATGATTTTGTTATGCTATTGTGGTTGTGTATAATTTTTGACCTTTGTATCAAAAGAGAAGTTCTGAAACATTCTGGTAGCTGTAACTTCAAGTTGCGCTCTGAAGTCTAAACATGACACGGATACACAGTTTCCATGAATAACATTCTATCATTCTATTTTCGTTTGTGTACAATGGAAGCAAATATAATTGCATGTATGACTTTTTGGTCAGACCTCCTAAGATGATATTTGTGTAGTACTAAAATTTGGGTGCAAATTAAGAAAATTGGACTCTGTTTTATTTATAATTACTTTTCCAAAAATTATACATCAATTTAGTTGAAGTTTTACAAGATTGAAGGAAAGCCCTCTGTTTGGTAGTGAATGTTGGTTGAAGAAACAATGTCAATTAAGTTAGAATGAATGAAAAAGGCTTAGATGGCATAGGAATGTAAGAAAGAGCAGGATAATATATATTTAAAGCAAGGTGGAAGTAGCATCTATTAAGAGAAGTTGCAAGATTGTCAGTTGATATAGTTTGATCATATTGCCTAACAAGAAGAAAAATGATGGGTATGGTTATGATACTTCAGATGTAGTAGTGAATAACAGTGTTGAACCTTTCTAATGACATCGTCCATGAGTATATTCAGAGATAGCTTGTGGTATGTGCTTTAATAGAAATTAAGAGGTATAGTTGAGATGAGTTGAGGTGAATATAAGGTAGAAATTGAATGTTGCAGCCATTTGTTTCCCATCCTCAAAGAATATGCATGAGGTTTATGTATTCTTATTAGCAACAGCCTGTTGCAATATGCTTTCATAGAAAATAGAAAAGTAACTTTATAGGTCAAGTTGATATGATCTGTGATTGGGTTGCTGTTTTTGGAAAGAGTTGAACAGTGATATAGGAAAGAAAATGATTGAGGATTCCTTGAGATTCTAAGGCTGTTTTCATAAAAATCTCACCTAAAAACTATTTTCACATTTTAAAAAAAAGTGGAAACCAAATTTTTGTTGTTTTCCAAGTTTTCTTCATTAAATACTCTAAATGTGAACTCCGTTTTTTCATTTGAAAACATGCTGTTTTCATTAGAAGTAAGCATGCTTTCCAAATTTTCTATGAGAATGAAAAGTTTTCATTTTCTTTGAAAATTTAAAATTGAAAATAGCAAATACTTCTCTGTAAGTCAAGACAGCATAAATTACCCGGCACATGGTTAGAATTTCAAGATAACTTGCCCTTCATTTTCCTCTCCCTTCCGCTTTCATCCCTTTTCCAACAGGCCATAAGTCAATTTTGAGATTTCACACATAGTTAAAATTTATGTGAAATCTGAGCCCCTAAAAAGATGTTGATTTTCAGTTCAGCACATCCTCAATCACAGTTATTTTTACTTCCCAAATTGCCTTTTTTTTTTTTTTTTAAATTTGTAATGTGGACTTAGCTGAGCTTGTACTGATGTCTGATATTATGGTAGTGCTTTTGTACATTATGAATGTATTAGTTGCTGTATAGGTGTCTTTATTGGGTCCAACTTGTGGATAACAATATTAATGATTACGATGGTCAATTTGCAATTAAAAGGTTTTCCTTTTTAAATGTACTGCTTGGGGAGAATAAAATTAAGAAAGTTAGAGAGCTGAGAAAATGGATGATAAGGAAAAAAGGGTGGTTGCAATGTTGTATGATTGTTCTTTGTGTTGCTATTAACCCATAGGCCACAAGTAGTGTGTTGTTCTTGCAATGGTCGCTTTATGAAGCTATCAAGTTGATTTTTCCCTGTGCCTGTAGTGCTGTTTATTTCAAGATAAGAATTGTTATTAACATTTGTTAGTAGTCGCAGGTCAGAGGGTGCCTCAACATCAGAAAGTCGTAGAATAAGAAGAAGAAGCATTAGCATGACCCCAGAAATTGGCGATGACATCGTAAGGTTGATGCTTGTTTCATTATGAATACTTGAATAGTGTTAGTGCTGATCTTGCATTTATATTTTAAAGCTATAGTTTTGCAACTTATTTCCCCGCTTAAAAAATTGCCATTGTTTTCATCAATTGCATGTAACTTGATGCTTATTATCTATGAATTTATTTTTTGTTTTATTCCATGAGATGCTTGTCGGTTTACAAATCTAAGTTAACATTTTATTGTGGATAGATTGGAAAATTTTTTGACATCTACTTTTCTTCATTTAATTTTACACATAGATTAGTATGTTTTTTTTCCCTTGCAGTTCTCCCTCTTTCAGTGAACTTGACATTTAGGCCATGATAAACTAAATTTCTTCCCCCTGTTTTAATTGGTTAAAATATTGGCTATCAGGCTGTTTGTTGGGGGTGTCACTGTTGACAGCAATGCTAGTGAGTTCTAGTCTTTACTTTTGTTATTGTTATGAGGGGAGACCATATAGCAGAAATTCTGATCATGTAGGACTATCATTTATAGCTAGATACAGAAGTGATTTGAACGAAATACTGCAAAACTAAATTAGCGGACATGTGTGCTTGCTTAAATGAGTAATTTGGAGTTGGACCAATTAGATTAATTTGTTATCCTTTTCTTTTTCTTCGTCTCTGGATTGGGTTCAAATATTTCCCTTTCAAGTTTATGACTTGTTTACTGCAAAACGTGCTATTGCCTTGCAATCATCAATATGTAATTGGGAAAATGATCACTTCTTGGTCCAAAAATTCTGCATTAATTCTACTTTAATTATAAAGAAGGCATTTCATCATTAATCTCTCTCTCTCTCTCTCTCTCCACTTAAAGGTTACCTATAGTTAAGATTCTGTTTGCGTGTTTCAAAACTTCTTTTTAGCATAGTTTGGGTACCGAGTAAATTCGTACCTTTTGTCCTTGATCAAGAGTCCTACTTCATGTTTTTTTTTTTTTTTTCCTACTGTTTCTTAGCTGAATTGCTCAAGTTTATATTAGACATTTTATTGGTTCTGGTGAGTAAGCTAATGTGTTATTGTATGGAATGACTAATCAAGTTAATCATTCATTTTTTTTAGGGCTGTGCGTGCAATGAATGAATCTTTGAAGCAAAATCGACTTTTAAGGGAACGAGGTGATGATAGATCATTTGCGAGCTCTCTAGATGACAAGGACAATGGCACAGATTTTCAGAGAAATGTATGATTCTCATGCTTGTCAGTGAAAGATAACTACATGTACAGTTATTTATTTTTTCTTTGACATTGCATAAATCTTGGTTTGTTTCATTTTGGCTTATATAACATTATGTTGGTCGCATTATGGTTTTGATAGAGTTTTGGAATTTGTTATGAGCAATATCAAATTACAGCCATACTTATCAGCCTGCACATGTTATGCACGCTTCTAATTTGGTTTGATTGTCACATATTATTTAGTATGATTGTGTTCAATTTGTCCTTGATGTGGGATTTAATTATAAGCACATGGTCTTTAAGAGTTAGCATAAGCACATGATTTTGTCTTACCAGGTGGATGCTGTGACCTGAGCTGTCTGCTTTGACGGTCTCCCATTCTTTTGGTAAGCAAGCATAGATGCAATCTTCTTATGGAAACTCCATGGAAGACATTATGGATATGTGACAGAGTCCTGACACCATGGGCCATTTTTTTAATGATATGGCTCATATAGAAAATAAATTGCGCATCACTGGTGATACATTTTTTGTTGACATGCTATATGTTTTATGGTGAATCCGACCTCTAGGTTGCAATCTATTGTAATGAGAGTAGTATTCTGACGCAGTTTATGTGCATATCTGAATGTATCTATGATGTTGCTTTTGTGCATTAATGGGGGATATGCTAATATTGTATGGCAATGGAAGGCATTGGTTCTTTGCCAACTGAATACGTAGAGTATCAGTATGCAATAAGTATCCAAATCCCACAAATAAGTACCAATTATATGTTGAAATGGACTTTATACATAAGCCAAGTGGAAAATGAAGCATGCATGTGATCCCCCAACTCTCCTTCAAGTCTTGTGATTTAATGCCACAGAAAGAAGGCACTGGTGTTGAGCAGGGTTAGGAGCTTAATGTCTTGATAAAAAAAAAAAATCTTTGGGTTGTTTATTACTTGTAGCATTCTTAATATGGTTGTAATAACTACATATCTGCTGATTTCTCTGATCTATGTTGTCATAGTTGATGGTTGTGAGTCTTGGGGGCTTCTCTTTTTACATTTTATAAAATTTTAGAATGTACCTTCTGGAATGGTTTCCCACTGGCTTAGCAGCATTTCTCTTGATGAGCATTAAGAGCTCTCTGTGCGAGAAAGAGCTCAAGGGTTATGGAGATGTGTTTCCTTTCTACTGCTTTGGGGTATTTTCTTGGACTGAAAGGCTATAGGTCCTGGGACCGTGCTTTTGAATATATGGTTGGAGTGAATTTTTTTTTTTTTGGAGGTTAATCATTTACTGGCTCTAGCATGATGGGATAAAAAAATTTGTAGATGATGTCTTTATATTATTTTGCTTTCCCCTCTTCATATATTTTTAAAACAAAAGAATAGGTTGAGAGAGAGAGAGAGGCTCTTCTGAAGCAAATATTCAGGGTTTCTTTTTCCAAGGAGTGGCAAAAGGACAGCTACAATTTTTCTGAGCTTGTACTGTGAAAACTCAACTAAGATAGGTTTCAAAGGAACATTTGTGTGCCATTTGCTGGTCTTTATTCACTGCATTCTGGGTGGTGTTATTTACTAAATCTGGTTAATTTACCATATAGGTCTTTGACAGATACTCGAGCTTTTTTGTACTATGATTATTGATTAACTTGTGTTTAGTCATAGAGTAAGCTACTCTCTTCTGCTGTTTCAGGTTTCAAATTTTGATCTTGATGGTCATGATGAAGTATCTGGTGGAAGATCTGCTTTATATGCTCTTCAAAGAGACCACATAAATTCCCAAAAGGCTATTTCTTTACCGTCGTCACCACAGCAATATAGGTTTCAAATGTTACAGAGAAGGGGACCTTCAGGTTATGCAGTAAATGATGAATTAGTTTCTACTTGGAACAAAGTTCTGGAATCTCCCATGTTCCACAATAAGCCTCTGTTACCTTTCCAAGAATGGAACATTGATTTTGCAGAGTTAACTATTGGAACTCGTGTTGGAATTGGTAAGCATCTTGGTTTTTCTATTTCTCAGCTTTGCATAACTTTGGACGCATTAGTTATGCACTCATACAGTTGCAGCTCAGCATTTGGTTGCCATTGCTATTTTTGGTCAAAAATGTGGTTTTTACATTTTTTTAATATTTTTTTTGATAATGACTTTGTAATATTTGGCTCATGTGGGAATTAGTTTGTAAGCTTGTAACCAAGCTCAAAATATCATATATCCTTGACTTGTTTATCAACAATACAAGTCAAGCTGAGCTGATCCCTGGGTCAAAATCGGAGCTTGTTTTATAACTGAGTATTGCCTGAGCTTGCCAAAGTATGATTGTACTCAGCTCAGATATCGCTTCCTATTGAACAGAAACAACTTCTTGCATCATTAGAATAAAACTTTCAAAGCTACATTTTTGCTTTCTCTTGAGAAAGAATGGACTATAATGGATCCATTATACTTGTGTGGCTGAGCTAAGCATGCATCTTAATGCAGTTGGTTATTACTAAACCTTTAGAGTGAGCACCCCTCTAACAGAGACATGAAGCTGCAGTCAAAAGAAAGGGAAATAATAGCATTACAAACCAAAATGAAACAGTTTTAACTTCAAATTGCATAGATATATTCTGCTGAGTTAAATTTTTATAAGAATGCTTCCTGTACAGGGTTTTTTGGGGAAGTTTTCCGTGGTGTATGGAATGGAACAGATGTTGCCATCAAGGTTTTCCTAGAGCAGGATCTTACTGCAGAAAACATGGAGGACTTCTGCAATGAAATATCTATCCTTAGGTCTCTTCTTGTCAAATATATTAATTATTTTATTTTTCTCCTCTGAAGAATGTTTTCTGACTTTATCCTTCATGGTCTTGTGCACGTTTTGTCTTCCAGTCGACTTCGGCATCCTAATGGTATTCCTCTTCACCTGCATTTGTTAGAGTATCACTTCTGTTAGAATATTGCCATTATTGTTACCCTGTATTTTATACATGCTAGTGTGGCTTAATCAAGAGATACTGGTTGGTTTCTTGCAGTTATCTTATTTTTGGGTGCTTGTACGAGGCCTCCTCATTTATCGATGGTTACTGAATATATGGAGATGGGGTCATTGTATTATTTGATCCATTTAAGCGGTCAGAAGAAGAGGCTTAGTTGGCGGCGGAGGCTAAGAATGTTGCGTGACATATGCAGGTTTGTTTAGCATTTCCAGAACTATATGAGTTGTTTTAAAGGTTGAGCAACTTACCGAACTTCAAGAATTCACAATATTTGTACATAATTTTCATCCTGTCATAATCTACAAAATTGTGCAATTTATAAGAAGCGTTTCAAGCTACTCTTAAGAATATATACTTAAAATTCATTTATGATTTAACACCTCTTAGGGATTAAATTTGATTTACATTGTGTTGCTAACTTCTGTTCTTCAAAGTCATAGGTTATGTATTCTATATACATTGTTTATAATTGAGGGAGCTAATTTTGACAAGTATATGCCTGACTAATAACTGAGAACTTGATTTTGGTTTTGCACCTCTCGTTTTTCATGCTTTGAATTCTGAGCTCATTGAGTAGATGAACACTTGAATCTAAGACATGGTAGACCGTTTAGGCATTATTGCTGAGGTGCAAGATGTAGAAATATTGCCACTAGGATAGAAGTCAGTGAGTGCTGAAAAGGGTGTTTTTGAAAATTTTAACCACACTGCTTTGTTTAAAAAAATAAAGATCAGGCAAGCTTTATGAATACATCTGCTCTTTTGGGTGCTTCATAAAGACTTCAATAACTATTGAATGTTGTGTGCTTATTGACAAGCCAATTACTCAGTCTAGTTTGCTCATTTATTTTATA
>CANYLF011025736.1:0-10903 GCA_948193215.1 Bocquillonia castaneifolia | reverse complement strand
GAGGTCCATTTTTTAGAGAAGCTTAAGAGGAGAGATCGTCAAAGGACCAATTAGAGCTTTTCTAATCTCAAGAAAGTAGGCCAAAGTTCATAGTTGTAAAAACCAGAGGTGACCACCAAATCGACTCAAAGGAGGATCCTGGGTATAACATTCCAATGCCTTATAAATTTGGCGTAAAAAGATAAAGCCAAAAGCTATAAATTTACCCCCAACTAAGGCTCTGGCTAAAGGAATGTATTCCATTGAAGGCTTTCCACTACCTGGACAGAATATGTATTTGCATAAGAGTACCCAAAGGAAATCTACATGCTCCTCTGAGGATGGTTCTTTAAGAGGTTTATTTTTATCCTCTATCAGGGTATTATAAGAAAAGAATAATTTAGCAGAAGCCGAGTCCAAGTAGGATCCTCCTCAAGCAAACAGGGTGTATCAAAGCCAATCACAGGTAAACCAGTAAGCAAAAATATATCCCTAAGAGTCATAGACATGGGTCCACAAGGGAAAATAAAAGTATTGGAACCTGAACACCAAAATCGAAGGATGCTTTCAACAAGCTCCAGTTTCAAAAATCAAGGCTCTAGAGTGAGTGCAATGAAATCCAAGATCCCCAGCTTACTCCAAAGGCTTTCATAATGAGGCTTTAGCCTGTTAACCCATGATTCCCATGAAGGAGTGAACCTGGTCCAAGACTTAATATTTCCAGGAGTCTTAGGCACATTAGTAAGAGTCTTGGAAAGAATTAGAGTCTCCCCTGCTAGCATAGGATATGGTGGAATGGGGTCAGAATAAGTTGTCTGGATGGCCAAAGCTTCTCCTGCCTCATGTCGAGGGATTAGACTGCCAGTATCCCTGTTAAAGAAAATTCTTTAAAGGTTAATATTTTTTATGGCTTCAGGTGAATAAAAGGGAGTAAGGTTACAGCTACTACCTGAAGTTAATGGAGAGTGGAAATAGATCTACAAGAGAAGGATCTAGGAGTTCCTTAAAGTATTCCCGGAGACATGAAATAATAATGGCTTTAAATGAATGGAACAATTTTGCCAAGCTTAAATAGGCCATTAATGGTTGAGAAGAACTTACATTAAATGTCTGTGTTCCTGGAAGTGAAGAGGTGGAGGATCCTGTGGTAGTCATGAAGTTGATGTTTCTTCCTGCATTCCCAAGTAAGCAGAATATTTTTATTGTGAGACATAGGTTGGCTTCAAGAGAAAGTTTTTAAATTCAAAGGCATGCCTTTTAAGCCACCTTAAGTTGGAAGGAAAATCAGAGCGGGTAATTCAAATTCTAGGCAAGTAGGGTTTTAAAAATAAATGAGAGCAAGCCTAAGACAAATTTTCAAAGGAAGGATTTTTTTTTAAGTTCTATCTTAGAAAATATTCTACCTTTAGAATTGGTTTCTTAAGAATAATTATGCTTGAAAATATAAAACTTCAAGCTTGTTAGGCTGAAAAAGAGACCCATCTTTTTATTTGGCCTACGAAAAATTAATTCTCATGGTTAAATAAATTGTTAGGGTCATTATTTACAAAGTAATAAAGCTTGAAAATCATGGTTTCTTATTTGTGATATATTAAACAAGATTTTGGCTACATAAAAATTATATGAAACTTTGTCCTAAAATAATAAATATTATTTTAAAGGCTAAGTTCAGTTTTATCTTAAGATTAGTTTTCCATAAAGATAATTAACTTATTACAGTCAAAATTTTTGAAATTGACCAAGAAAATCACAGATCCATTGTAAAATACCACTAACTCATTCAAATTGTAATTCTATCAAAAATTCAAGCCTATTTCATCAAATCAAAGGAAAAAAAATTACAAGAGCTATGGAACTTTATTACCTAAAGATGACTAAGGTGTGAGGATTCCTTGTAAGTTGATTTGTGAATGGAAAAGAAAAGGATTTTGATTTAAAGAAGATGAAGTAAGAAAAGGGTTAATGGAAGGGATTTTGAAAGGAGAGATTTTTAAAATTTGACTTAATGATTCAAAATCCGTGAAAAATCTGTCTTATCTTTTATTTTACCGTTGACCTTCAGGAGAGAGCAAGGTTTTAGGCCTATAACTTTTCTTCTTAGTAATGTATATATGTAATAGAAAGAAAAAAGAGCTGGATGAAGTTATGCGGCGTGAACCAGTAAAAAAGGTTTGTTTGTTAAAATCCTAAAACAGAAGGGTGCCTTAATGTTTCATGATATATACAATTCCTTTATGGACTAATAACTCGGGCCCATGTTTAAATGAAGAACAGTGATTCTTGTACTAACTTTGAAAAGAAAAGGAGTTTGCTGTAACTTTGAAAAAACAAGTCCTAAGGTTGGTTAAAGGAGTTGTACGAATTTTATAAGAAATCACGCTTTGGTTTCTACTTCTTCATGACCTTAGCTGTTTTTATAAATTGGGAAATGTTTAGGCCCATATATATATATATATATATATGTTTGTGCGCGCGCGTGGGCGCACTTTCTAGTACTACTTTATTTTTTACAAAGTAAATTTTACTGTGTGACCTTATCACCATTGGATTGACTTTATCACCATTGGATTGAAAGTTAACATTTTTATCTAATGGTATAAAAAATAAAGTAGCCTAAAAACAAAGTAATTCTAGAATTTTCATACACACACACACACTAGTTTGTCCTCATCACACGCGTTGCGTGTGAAATATTTTTATTTAATTTTAAAATTTAAAGTAGAATTAATTTTTTTATTTATTAACATATGTATATTATTACATATATATTAAACAAAAAAATATTTAGGTACTTTCAGTATTTAAATGGTCACGACTTCTTTATCCCTATGATTTTCAAACACTCACGACCTCTTTATAAAAGTTATAGATATTGATTTTCTCTTTAATTTAGGCTTTTTAATCACTAAATTCTAAGTTTTAGAGTTCAAGTTATGCCCCGTCAAACATGCTGCATTTTCGAGCTACGAATTTCACATGAAAAATTCGAATTTCATACGAAAATTCAACGTAAACATGAATTTAATTTAAATAAACTAATTAATCAATAATTCTACTATAATAATAATATAAAATCCTAAAATGATTATGACTTATTTCAATTATCCAAATAATAAATCATTGTAAAATTCAGATTTTTCCTAATTAGAATGTACATAGCGTCTGACTTGAGACTCAATTTTCGGTTCCTATAGTCTCTAAACGGTCACGACTTCTTCATAAAAGTTCTAGATCTCGATTTTCTCTTGAATTTAGGCTTTTGAATTATCCAATTCCAAGTCTTCTAGCTCAAGTTATACCCCGTCAAAGTCGTTATACTGTCAGACTGCGAATTTAATGTTAAAAATCCAAATTTCATACGAAAACACAAACAATTAATATTAATCCGAAATTAATTGAAAAAACTAATGAAACCTTGTTTCTACTCCAAATAAAACTTAGATAAATTAAATTGAACATTAAATAGACTATAAATAAGTGTAAAAATAATTACATAATCCTACTGTTTTAAGGATTAGGATAAAGGTAAATTTTATCTTTACATTAAAATAATGAGGGTATTTTAATCAGTTCAAAGGTTCCTCCACATCTGTGCTTTTATATATATATATATATATATATATATATATATATATATAAAGACGATCTGTTGGTTTTTAAATTATTAAATACATATAAATGGCTTTCTTTGAATTACCAAGTCAATTATATGTAGGGGCATTTGTTTAGGTCAAAAATTAATGGGCCTTAATTTGATTAACTCCATTTATTAAAACTATGGATTTAATTGAATTATTGGTCTACAAATAAAAAATTAGGCTAAAGTTGATAGGCTTTAATTTAATTAAATTTATTAATAAAAATTATGGGTTTGATTGAATTCTTAGCTTACTAGTTAAAAAAATTAGATAGTAGGCTTTAATTAAATCCATTTAGTTATGGGTTTAATTGAATTACCGGCCTGTTATAGTTTTGGCCAAAGACCAAGCAAGAAGTATACACATGAGAAGATTTGGTCAAAAGATGTAGTCAGAGGATGAGAAGAAGCAACGGTCTAATTTGTTACGTGGGAGTAACGGTAAAATTAGTTAAAGACGTGCAGAGAATGAAGGAAAATGGGAGAAGTGGGCAGAGGAGAGTTCCTGAAAAAATGGTGCACGTTGAAATGATTCTTTTATAAAAGTTAGAGGGCTGCAGATGGAAAGGGACACACAAAAAAAGGAAATCAATCTACAATCAACAGCAATCAACGACCACTCAACTCGATCAAATTATAGTCAATTTCTTCTAGTAATTTTCCTGTTTATTTTTCTTTTAAAGAAAGTCTAGATTATCATCTGTACAAACTTTCAGTAATCAATAAAAACACAAATTTTATTTTACAGCCTTCTAGATTCCAAGGAAATTTGGGGACTTTTCATTATTTTCTAGTCCTTTAAATAATTTTTCACAGTCACTTTTTAGAAGCTCATTTGGAGTAATTTAATTTTTATTTTTGAGGTACTTCGCTTCTGACACGATCAGTAATCCTAAAGGTTAAGTTATTTCCTTTGAAAAATAAAAGAGGAAACAGTAATATAATAGTAATAGATAATGATTCGCCACTGCTATGCGTTTTTTTTTTTAAATATTAGAAGGTTTTTTATAATTAATTTGAATTGTACGTCTTTTTTTTTCAGTCGTAGCCTATCCTCTGAACAACTCATTTGCTTTTTTAGTGTTTTAGCATTTAATAGTACAATCTTTTTAAACGCTAGCAGATAGGATTTGGACGGCTAATGAATAAATAAATTTACTAAACACTTTAATTTAAGCAGATGATATTAAAACGCTAAACGCCAGGTTTGTTAGCTCAAACAAGCCGGCATTAGATCTCCTTGATTAATTATTGAATACCTTATTAAAATATGGGTTGGACTTGAGGGGCTTCAATTCAAAGTTCGGATCTTAACTCCGCCTGAATTGATTCAACTTCAGAAAGAACAGGGACAAATAAGCAAATAACCAAACTATGAGGATATAATTGCAAATAAATAACAATCGAATCGGATACTTTGTAAAGAGAACATTTTTCCGGTTTCAAATCAAACTTTTGTACACAAACCCAAAAAGAAAAATGATACTTGCAGTATTGTTTGCGAATGTGGAAGGCAACATCTTGATCGAACGGTACGCATTTAATCAAATATTTTTGTACTTGATGCATAGCGGTTAACTTTATCCCTAATTGCACCAATTCCTTCTTTTTTTGTTGTTTGTTTAATTTTGTGAATTTCGATTGGATTTTATTGGTTTTGAATACCCTTTTGGCTGGATCTCAATAGTTTCATTTTATTTTGTTGGATTTGATATTAATTCTTATGATTTGTTTTATCCTATTGATTTGTGCATTTGTATTTGTGAGTGAAGTTTAAATCTTTGGATATTAGCTTCTTGATCATCATTTTTTAGTTTGTTTTCTCTGAGCATTATGTTCAAGTTTAAAATCTTTATTATATGGTAATACAATTGGATCCGCTGTGTAAAATAGGCCATTGTTTATGAGAAAATGATAACAATTAGGACCATTGCTAGTTGGTACCAAGAAACCCTTTTTTTTTTCCCTCCCTCTGGGTGTAACAATTGATTAGTTGAGCAATGAAAATATCAAATGCTTTGACACTTATCTGTCTTTGTATGTTGTTCCTCTTATTCAAGTGGGATGACAAGTGGAATTTGTATTGCTTGCTTATCTGATAAAGACAAGGTTTGGATTCTGCACATGATTACTTTATAGCAAATCGCATGTTTAATTGTGCATCGGATTCAAGCGATCCTTACAAGAGGTTATTAGGACGGGAAAAACATTTAACTGGGTGGATCATAATTGGGTTATAATGGATAGTTGCAGCCTTGCAGGCAGTTTGATGGTGCTTGTCGTGTTATATTTCTACAATCAGGCTTCTTCGACCTCCAAGTTTGAGTTTCTATCCTTAAGTCATGTCTTGAGTGAGAGCAAGGCATCATCTTGTACTTATTTTAAAGGTGATTGGGCTCCTAAGGGCATAGGGAGTTGTAAGAAGGTGAAAGTTGTATTGAAGATTAGCTTGAAAGAGTGATGTTACAAATTTTAGTTATTGGTTTGCAACAGAATGCAGTAGCACTAAACAGGGCAGAATTTGATCGTTTCATTAATCTTAAACTTGTACTTTTTTTTTTGATAACATCTTAAACTTATACTTTATTCAACTAAAGTTGGTTTTGAATTTCAATAAGGTCTATTGATGCTGTGTTTTTAAAATTTTGTTTGCTGGATATTTGTATATGAGTTACTTTTTTATATATCTTCATGCCTGAGTGAAGTGATGGGATGGATGTTTGATCATGTCGTATGGTAGCTAATACCATAGTATTGGAGATTATGGAGTTTCAGTTGATCATAGTGGTTAGGAAAAAAAATTGAAATCACAAAAATAAATTATCTAAAAGATTATTAAAGAAAGGTTCACATAGTCCTTTTATCCAAAAATAAGAGTGTGACAGTATATTTCCTTTCTCATCTCATTGCATCCTTTAAATTTTAGCTCTATCAGCTTCCTTGAAAGCATACCAAGTTATATCAGGTTTTATCTGATATGTAATGATAACTGTTTTAAGGCCTAACTAAAAGGCTGACACATGTCTGTTCTTCATCACTGATGAATGACAGAAATGGATTGGATTCCACATGCCTTACACAGATTGTAAAGCTGTCTTTTGTTTATGAAAGAGCTTGGTGCACAAGGAAATTATGAGTACTACACTACTTTTTGAGAAAGGAGATGAGGCATCCCTCCTGATATGGGCATTGCATCATTCATTAATCTCATATAAATTTAGTGTTGTATACCTGAGACGTGTTGAGGAAAAGCTTGTGTTTTAGTTGCTTTGTGGATTCCAGTTGTCTACAATTTGGTTTCTGTTATGAAGGGAATTGTAGTTCATTTGTTTTTAATATTTAGTTAAATGGTCAAGGTATTGAATCAATTGTTTAATTCTTGATATTATTGCAGATTTAGTGGAGTTCCAGCTGAGGAGCGCCTGCATTGGAGATCTTTTCTAGTCAAACTTGGTGCAGACAATCTTAAGGGTGTAAAGAATGAAGAGCTTCTTGTTGCTTCCCATAAGTATGTATTCTTTTGGAGTATTGACAGCTAAAACTCTAATTATTATTGTGTCAATGTAATAGGCAAATCTTGTTGATGCAATTTGGTATAAAATGTAAAACTGTTGAATCACACAATTGCCATGCATTATTGTTGTCCAGATGATCACTTTACTAGTGCTTGGTACTCTTCTTGGGAAAACATGTATTGCTATGTTAGAAATTTGATGACAGGACATAAGTATCTTTACCTTGTCCATTCTTAATGCATGAACGGATAATTGTCTTATTCTTCTTAAGAAAATTGAATAAGAGAAAATTCCTATTTTTTTTAATTCTGTTATTTATATTATTCCACTTAAGTCGTTTTAACTTATTTTCTTCCAATACCAGGTCAGTTTATATTGTGTACACAGTGCTTGGGGATGTCAGCATCTTTGTTGTTGGCAAGGATGAGTATGACGAACTTGCTTGTGAGTATATATTACTTCCTTAAAGAGTTCCCTAATTTTTTATTCAAATGGAAGTCAATTAAGGTAATGAATGCAAAATGATTCTGAGGTTGAAGACCCTTGAGCTTATAGTTACTTTTAACACATCCTGTAGTTCAAGTGGCTTCAACCATTCCTGATATAAGGTTCTTGGTATGCTGTGAGGACCAGGTTCAGCTTCTCTATTGAGATTGCTAGCTTGCCACCAATCACAGACTAACCTTTTTGGACTGTAATGTGAAAAATAACAAAGTGACACAAAATAGAATAGGGAGTCGCTGATTGTCCAACTGATTATATTACTTATGGTCATAATCCCTGTGTTGTTTCTCTCTAGTGGCAGAAGTCATTTTTGCCATCACCTCAGCTGTGAAGGATGTATGTGGGAAGCCTCCAACTGAGCGCCTTTTCCTCGACAAGTATGGAAAGATATGCTTATGCCTGGATGAAATTGTTTGGAAGGTAAGGGTGGTAATTTGCATTTCTAGCTATTTAGGAGTCTCTCTTGAATATGTGTGTTTGGATGGGCTTGTAAATTTGGTCTTGACTTGACTCTATGTTTAATGATTTCATGATAAAAAAAAATAGAATGGGCTTTACTTTGTGTGGATATTTTGGTTTAGCATCTCAACAACAGGACAACTAACCTTTTATGGCAACTTCTTAATTATGCATACTCACCTATTAGACAATTACACTTATATGTGCTATTTCTTGCATATTCAAACACTTATTTTTCCTTTCTTTTATTTGAAGGGATTATTGGAGAATACGGATAAAGATAGAATTAGAAGACTGATGAGATTAAAACCTCCTACAGAATTTTGAGTTGAAAAGCTGCTTGACATTACAAGACAAATGGCGATGGTCCTATAGTGTTTGTATCATATGGAAAACACAGTGCATGTTGTTTCCAAATGGTTTGGTTGCTATTGTTAGTGGTGCATGCTTTTGCATCACATTTTAGGTCCGAGTGTGTTGTTTTTCCTTACAACAATTTTAGAAACTTGTGTAATACACTCAACTACTCATATTGAAGAAATGCCAATTCATTTTCAGAGTAAATGTTAGGAAAATGAAAAACACATACTTGCCAGTAGTTGAGATGAATGGATGGAAATTCCTTAAAAGCTGAAAGTGAGAAAGAAACCTTGTCAAATTTTCATGTTTCTGATCAATTTTTTAGCAGTTGGATTTAAGTTGGGGAAATTTCATAAAATGTACAAAATATAAATCCAAATTCCAAAAAATTTGAAACATGAATGTTCTAGAATTATCAAATAGCAAGCAACCCTTCTCATAGAAGGTTCACACTTAACTCTTTTTGTAATGTAGCCCCAATTCTGGGGGCATGTTGCTGCAGCATGCCATTTCCTGGTACCAGGGCCAGCTAATCCAGAAGCATATACTTAATTAAATCCCACTAGCCGTTATTTCCAACATAGAATTTTGTCATATATCTATCCTTCATAATATTTTTTTTCCCCTGGAAAAGCAGCGCTTTTCTTGGATTCTATGTAATGCTTGGGCCCACGGCAAAAACCACAATAGCTAGATGGATTGCAGAAGAGTACAATAATGCACAGTAAATAGTTTTCGAGTCAGGTCCAACATGGTATATATTAAGATTAGGAAATGTTTGACTTCCAATCAGAATTTATTACAGTTGAATGGAATGCCTAAAGCAAGAATTTATATAGTATATAGTTAAATATTGTCCTGATCCTAATATGTCTTTCGATTTATTCGAAGAAACATGTTCGCATGAATATGTCTATTAGCCGAATATTTGGTCTATGACAAGAGAATATGCCGACCTATATATTGAATATCAGAATTGCTTCATGTCCTCCTCCAGTTCTGAACTGAAGCTTTAAGAAATTAAGAAGGAGAAGGATGAAGTATGGAAAGATGCTTCGCTGCATAATCGAGCGAACTTTTTGCCAATGGAAAGGACAGTTTATATCGTACAAGAAGTTGAAGAAGCAGTTGAAGTTGATTTATCCTCGTTCAAAAGGAAAAAGAAGATGGCCGAGATTTGCCACTAGAAGATTTATGGAAGTCAATAATAGGGGACTTAGAATTGGTTTTTCGAGATTGTTAGATGATGAACTCAAGAAAGTTAATAAATTTTATTTGGATAAAGAAGAAGAATATGTAATCATATTAAAGGTATTTGTCATATTATTTATATATATATATATCATTTATCGATCTGTTACTTGAAATTAATAATTATCGATCAAGTTGAGGTTATTGAAGAATGGAGTGGTATACTATTTATTGCAGGAGCTGAAAATTAGAGCAGATAACTTAGACAGTGACGAAGAGAAGCTAAAAGTGCAGAGGGATATCTTAAAATTTCATGGAGAAATGGTTCTGCTCCTTCAATACAGTGCCATTAACTTCACAGGTGCGTGTTTTAAGTTAATATTGGGTGATTTTTGATGAAATTGTTGAAGAAAATAATGTATAAGGTAGGTACAATTATTTTCATCTGTCATAAGCTAGCTAGCTTGGTGCATGTTTGGCAGACCATTACCTTAGTAGAAATGAAAGTTTACTGTTCTGTTGATTTTTATCTTTTATGAGAATCACATCAATGAAGAATGAATTTCTTTATAAGGTAGCTGGGAACATTCTAAGCCAATTTAGATGGAGTCAGGAAGAAAAGTTGTCCTGTCAAATGCTGCTAGGCCAGTAACTTGTCCATTGCAAAGCTAACAAATGAAATTCTATACACTGCTAGCCAATTAAAGAAAGTAAATTACAGAGGGTTTGATAATTAATATTTACGCTGTAGCTATTTTAGCTGTCTCTCACACTTTTTGGATAGATTTTTATAGTTCTAAACACTATCTGTGCTGTCTAAATGTATTGATGGCATCACAAGAAACGCCTGAGTTTTCAATTATGAAGCGGGGCAATAATTCGTAGGTCCCGAAAAGTTGCTTGAACAGCAAGCCAATAATGAGTTTTATACAACTAACTCTATGAGTGTAATGCCCCCTACCTAAAGAAAAAGTGGATTTCCCATCCAGGGTGGAACTAGAAGTTTCAATAAGGGGGCGGGATGGCAGTGGAAAGAGAAAGGAAGAAGGCTTCAAAATGTTTTCCTTGAGAACCTTTTCAGCAGAAAAATTAGACCAAAAGTAGAAATAGCAATAGGGTGGGTGGGTTTTTCAATTCTCATCCCCATTTCTCCAGAAATTGCTGTAATTATATGATTCCCTCAACAAGAGACATTTTAACATCTCTAGCAAAACTCTCATTTTCCTTTGAAACATGACAACTTAATCAAGCAACTATC
>CANYLF011024844.1:0-15564 GCA_948193215.1 Bocquillonia castaneifolia | reverse complement strand
AATAATTCAAAAGTGTACATTTATATTAAAAATCATTCACTTCATAATCAATTGATTTTAATATTATAAACTCTTTACTATCATTATATTATTATTTTTATTTTAACAATGTAAGATTTTAATTGGTTCAAACATAACAATATTTATTTTATATTATATTATATTATATTTTTATGCATTTATTTTATAAATTTTATATAAAACTTTAATAAAAAATAAGATCATTTAAATTAATTTAATTTTTTAATATTATATTTCATTTATATCAATTTTTATTATCATCTATATGAGTTGCTAATTTATTCGTTAAGTAAGATCCATGTATATAGGCATTTGCCCTTTCTTTTTCACTATGAAAGAGTGATAGTTGACAATTCTGCTAAGTCTTCTTTTATTTAAAGGACTTAAAGAGAATTAGGAGCAATCCTTCTTTATTTAAGGTAGGATAGTAAATAGAAAAATGGAACTCTATTGAGCCATCCCCTAAAATTGGAGTGTTCAGCTAAGCCACCTCTTATGTGCCAGTTCCAGCATTCTCGGTATCCAATCAATATGAGCAGTTTTGACTTCCTTGAGGGAAGAGATATTTAGGGTTAATTCAATTAATGACATAAAATGTTAGTATAAATTAAAAATTCATAAAAATGATATTAAAAATTGATATAAATAAAATTTTGTGTTAAAAAATTAAATTAAATTGAATGATTATATTATTATTAAAGTTATATGTAAAATTTAAAATAAATACATAAAAATACAATATAAAATAAAATAAATATTATTACATTTGTACCAATTAGAATCTCGTATTGTTAAAATAAAAATAATGATAAAGTTTAGAGAATTAAGAGACATCATTAAATTAGATTTAATGTAGCTGAAAATTCATATACAAGGTAAATTGATAAAATTAAAATACATGGGGTAAATATGAAAAAAATCAAATATGTAGAGGGTAAAATAATTCACTCCACTAACTCTCTCAAGGGCGCTATTTAAATTATCCTTAATGCGGGTGTAAATTAGAGTTGAGGGGTAACAATCGTTAAATTCGAGTACAAGAGTGAAGCGTTGAAGTTGAAGTGTAGGGGGTAAAATATTATTTTTTTTTACTTACCTAGAGCAGTAGAAGGGTGGATTTATATGTTATATGTAGTTATGTACACATACATACATTTCCGAAACGACGACGCTTTACTTATTTATGAATTAAAGTTAATCGACACTAATAGATAAAATTTTAAAAGGAAACACAGAGGAGCGGTGAGAATCCCGAAATGAAAGATGGAAGAAGAGTTATACGGAGCCGTTCCGTGCTCTTCTCTCGCCGTTGATTCCATACTCCGCGTGGGAACGGTAGAAAAAATTTAATTTCAAAAAAAAAATGATCCATAGAAATCTTTTTGATTGCTTGCTTTGATCATCAATTCAAAAAACAATTTACCAGCAATAAATTGTGCTGCATATAAATCTTTACTATTATTTTTCAGGCAGGTGCCATTTGGGGGTTATGCATAGGACCTCACGAGGCTCAAAAAAGAGGTATATTTCTATTTTTATTGACGTTAATTTCATTCGGAGAAAAAAAGTTGGCGCAATATTAATAGTAGCTGTTAATTCCATTTTCATTCCTATCTACAGGACTGTCCGGCACCGCTCAGGCTTCCTTTGTGGTATCATATTTCAATTCATAATCTTTTTGTTTTTTTTTTTTTTGGTTTGTTCTACTATCTGGATTTTCTCTTAATCTGTTATTTGCAGGCAAAATCAGTAGGGAAATTCGGCTTTCAATGTGGTAAAACCTGATGATATATAATGCACACACACACACATTATCAGACCCTGATCTTATTGCCAACAGAGCACTGGCAGTATCTACTGCTTACCACTCGTTTTCATTTCTTTATAACTTATTTCAACTCTTATTCTTCAGGACTTGTTGCTGGTGTTTTTACTTTTACTCGTTGTGGAATTCAAAGATATAGGAGAAAGAATGATTGGGTTAGTTATACAACTTCTTTCCTACTATTGCTATTCATATTTCATAGTTCATCTCATCAAGATTATCAGCATCACATTTCTGAATATCTAAATTATTGAACTGCCTTATTTTGCTTTTATATGCATCAAAAAAAAGTGGCATTTCCTTCCCTTTTGTTGGAAATAACCTCTGATTGAGTTAAGTTTACTACTTTTTTCTCTTTTGACTACGAACACATTTTAACTTCGCCTCTTTCTTTGATTATGAACCCTTTTATGCAGCACATGCCCTTACCCTCTGAAACAGCAATTGCTTTGCTTATTGGTCTTTTTTGGAGTCTGTACTTAGAGCTCTACTCCTGAACCAGTTAGTCTTAAGTTTCATTAGTTTATAAGACTACAAGATATTTAAGGACCCTACTCCTCTTTCTTAAGCCGATTACATTGTATGACTGCATGCATAACAGCATACCCTGGAATTGCTGCATAGGAGGAATTTCAAAATGAAGGGTTTTCACTTGCGTTAAGATTAAGTTCTTTAATGAGTAACTAGGGATAATAATATCAGTTGGGAATTTTTGCTGTCTGAATCAATACGCAGTTAGATGAGCATGATATGTGTTTTGTAGATCTGATTGTACTCATTTTATTCAAGTTATGATCTCTTGCCTTTTTCATCCCTGCTTGATTGCATATTTAGGTCTGTAGTGTATATTGGCTTGTTATTGATAAAACTGATGTCACTTCTTGAACTCTGTATAACAGGCTTGTTTGTTAAATGCTATCATCTCTTCAATAGAGTTTGAAGCCTTCATTGACCAATGTAACTGATACTTTTCTTCTTACAGGTGAATGCTTTGATTGGAGGTGCTGTTGCTGGGGCAGCTGTTGCAGCTGGGACACGAAATTGGACACAGGTGGTTGGAATGGCTGGTTTGGTTTCCGCCTTTAGCGCTGCTGCTGACTATTCCAAAACATTTTAAAAAAATATGTTGCTGAAATGGAGAATCTAGATAATCTGCTGCTTTCTTAATCACGTTCTAATCATTCATCTTCAGTTCATGCCGCCCATCTGGATTTTTCGTGTTCCTAAACAAACATTATTATATGATATTGTGAAAAAATTTAGAACAGGTAAATTCGTTTCCAATTGTCTTAACAGTTAACAAGCTAGAGTATGTTGCTTGGACTATAGAATAGGCTATTCTAAATCGATCTGTAAACAGGTAGATTATCTACCAGCCTATGTGAAATCAAACTCATTTGAAATTGGATAGAAAAGGGGAGAGTTCTGTGGATCTACGATACATCAATGCGTATATATGTGGATTATGGTAGTGTTCTGGAAAAATTCATTTAGCTTCAAGTTATTATAGCTTATTGCCTTGTTGTAAATAGTTGTAACAAATCTCTATTTAAATGAATCTTTACAAATTAGACATACCTTGTCGGCAGCTATGCACAAAAGCAAAGATATTAAAATTGAAACTTACCAAGAAAGCTGAGAAATGAAGTTTTTCCTAGTAGTTTGTTGCTTCTTTAGTTCTGTGCAACGGTGTGTCAAACTGGGTCTTTAATGTAAGTGCTTGTGAGATCCTCCTTTCCGGGCTTGTTATTTTTACGTGAATTGGCCTTGGCCCAGAGCGAGAGAGAGGGATTTCCTTGAAGAAAACAGTGTATCGTAAATCCAATTCCAAACGAAGGTTTAGCTGGTCGCATTGAATGAAAGATGGGCGAGTGGAGATTATTAAATTGGAGTAATGGACTGCACGACTGTCTGTTGGTGATGCAATGCTATAAAGTTTTGAAGTTTGTTGTGGGAACCATCTCCATCATCAAGATGCGATCTCATTTCCATCACTTCTAGGACCAGACTACCCTAAGAAAATCTACATGTTCAATGGTTTTTCATTCAGCAGTTTTTTCAACTCTTAACTAATTTCTTCTCTTTTGTCCTTCGATTGTATCCTAAACTCTTAAAGGGACACCAACCAGAATATGCTCTCTAGTCCATGTCTCCGTATGGACAAGGTAATCTCCATGCTTCTGTCTAGAAGATAAACGTATTCACAGTTTTTTCATTTATAATTACTTTTGAAGTTTATTTAGAATCACACATTGCTAAAAAAACAATAATAAAATGTTAATAATAATTAGTTTTCAACCATTGAAGTAGTATGAAGAACTCTAATGTTGATTACAATATCTCTACTATTAGGCTATGTTTAGAGAGATAATATTTTACACCATTATACTATATATATTTACTATCAGGCTATACCTAGGGTAACCACAGTGATACGAACCACTACCCTAAGCCCAAAAGGCCCAGAGGGTTTATTGTATGTTAGGCTCACGTTAGCCCTTTACATGTCCTGACACCTTGAATCCTAAGTCAAGGGGGATTCTCATCACAAGGGGGGTTTCTAATCCTAGGGGGACTCTGACTCATAACAACAAAGGAAGGACTCCTAAACCTATTAGGACCAGGATTCCCAGGCTTAAAGGGATTGTTCTTACTACTATATAAACCCCTGCCATCTAGGGGATCAGGTATTGCCTTCTCATTCATATACCTTTATAACTCTCAAGAGAATATCTTTAACTTAAGCATCCGAGTCAGGCCCCGGGGACCACCCAAAGTCTGCCCTTGTTTTGCAGGTTCTGGTGACTTAGAACAACTCAGGTGGCACTCAGGCAAGGGGAACGTCCTGAATGTTTCATTGGTACGGTGAGCGTGGACTGTTTTTAATTTGAAAACAGTTCATTATGACGAATAACGACTCTCTCTGTGGTTTACCTCCTAGTTTCTTTAGCTAAGGAGGACTTCCGGCGTGGATGCCACAACCACCCAGAACTACTCAGGGGACTCCCCCCACTCATCAACCACCTAGAATTCTAGTTCCCACTACTAATTCAACTCCTCAGCGCACCCTAACTGTTGGGATTCATTATCCAATTATAAGTTCAAATCCTCAAACTCCAAGATATCCACCAATACCATCGGGAACTCCTCTCATCACACCAGATCCACCGGTAACTTTCATGCCACCACTGGTTCCCCCAGTTCCATTAAGGCCTCTTAGAACAAATTTTAATGTCCCTTATTTGTCTCCTCCACCTGTTCTTCACCCAGGTCCTACCTTTATTCCAAATCAAGGAATCCTCATTCTTCGTCCAAATAATGACATTCCCCCTTCGCCAGGAGTGCAAGATCAGACTAATCTAGCTGTACTTCAAGGGCACCATGAGTATGTTCCCCAATTTATCCCACCTGCTGCACCTCAAGGAGACAATTTTGATGGTGAGAGGAGGGAAGTGGAGAATGACCTAGATGATGCATCTTCTCATCCTACTAACGCAAGAGGAAAAGAGGGAAGTAACATGATTAGCGCGACTGATGTAGCCAGAATTTTGGACGAAGCATGTCAGAAGTTTGATGATAAAATCCAAGATATTAAAGGTTGGATATAAATGAGAGACAAACAACCTAAAAAGAAAGTCAAGAAGAAAACATAAACAGTCTCCCCTTCAATCATGGAGATCAAAGGAAAAGCACCTAAAACGAGAGATGACCAATTAGAAAGAGCTATAGCATAAAGGGTGAAACAGGAAGAAGATGAAAAGGAGAAAATAGAAAGATAAGTCAGGGAAGTCATTGGCAAGATGGGCATGCAAGATTGCGCAACACATCCTAGATAAATCTCTACCCAAAGGGTTTAAGTTCCCCACACTAGATGTTTATTCTGGAAAGTCTGACCCTGCAAGCCACGTCTATAAATTCTAGACATCCATGAGTGTCCAAACTAATGAGGACTATATATGGTGTAAATTTTTTCCTACCACCTTGCAGGGGAACGCAGTTGATTGGTACAAAACGCTACCTCCTCATTCTATACACTCCTTCAAATAACTCACCACTGCTTTTAGGCAGAGATTTACAGCCTTCATCCAATAGAAAAAGGTGTCAGCAGACCTATTTTCTATTCAACAAAGGGAATGCGAGCCCTTAAGAAAATACATAGAGCGGTTCAATGATGAAATTGCCAAGATAGAAGATTTGAATTAAGGTGTAGCTTGCTCTGTTATGCACCATGGTATAACAGATGAAAGCTTCAGGAGGGAATTGTTAGCCAAGGCTCCTAACAATGTAAAAGCCCTAATGGCACTCGCCAACACAGGCATAAGAGTGGATGATGGTCAATATTATCTGAAGAGAATGAAGGAATACAAAAGGGAGCTTTCCCCAAAGGGAGATAGGCGATTTCCTAAAAGAAGCAAAAACTCGAGTGGCAGTAATGGGTCTAAGAGCTCCAATCTCCCCAAATACACGCCCTTTAACACATCCAGAGAATGAATCTTTATGCACATCAAAGACAATGGAGAGAGGATAGAATGGCCAAGGAAGATGAGTTCATACACAACTGAAAGAAAGGACAATGGCAAGTACTGCCAGTTTCATAAAGACGTAGGCCACGATACAGAGCAATGCAATCACTTGAAGAAGGAGATAGAAAAGCTCATTCAAGCTGGGTCCCTTAGGTGATTTGTCAAAAAGGACGACCATGATAGGCCTGTTTACGAAAGAGATGATAAAAAAAATGACAGAGAAACAGAGAGGCGAGATAACGGGCAAGAAGAAAGGCCTAGAGATCAAAGATGTGACAGAGGAGAATACAAGGAATGAAAGAAGACAAGAAAGGAGGCGAGACCATAGAGATGATGAAAATAGTGATGAAGTTGAAGGTGATAGAAAGGCTAGGGGGGGCCTGTTAAACATATATACGTAATTGCAGGGGGAATCACATGAGATGATAGTTCTACCAAGAGAAAAAGGTCAGCTAGGTCCATCTATTCTGTTAATTCAAAAGCAGTTCCAGTAGAACAGATTGGAACAGTGCAAATCTCAGCAGCAGACAAAGGGACAACTATGACCCCTTATGAAGATGCTTTAGTAGTCAAAGCCCTAATTCATAATTGCATGGTCCACAACATACTGCTGGACACAGGGAGTTCAGTGAACCTCCTCACTCTAAAAGTGTTTGATAGAATGGGGCTAAATCAAGCCAAGCTATCCCCTGTCAGCACTTCCCTGGTTGGCCTAGGAGGTAAATCAACAATAATAGTAGGCTCGATCAAGCTTAAAGTAGAATTAGGCGAAGGTAACATAACTAAAGGGTTGCAAGCAGAATTTTTGGTGGTTCATATCCCATTCGCATATAATGCTATCATTGGGCGACCAATTCTTAACGAAACATATGCTAGCATTTGCATACGATATTTACTCCTAAAGATCCCCACCTCGAAAGGAGAGGCAATAATTAAAGGCGATCAAAGACAAGTGAGGATCGCCTATTATCAGGCACTAAAAGGGGTATTCTCAACTATTGTCATAGAAGAAAATATTCAGCCAAAGGAGAATAAAGCCGAACCTGTGGGAGCTATTCAAAACAAAGCCCTGGAGTTGGGCAATGAAATAAAAGTAGGAGAGATGGACCTAGGGATCTTATAAGAAACTTTGCAAGCATTATCAGAATTCTAGGACACCTTTGCCTGGGCTGAAGATAAACTAACGGGGGTTAGCAGAGAAGTGATGGTACACAAACTAAATATCGATCCAGCAATCGCCCCCATAATACAGAAGAAAAGGAAACACAGCTAGCCCAAGCAGATCGCCATCAGTGAAGAGATTAATAAGCTAATGAAGATGGGAGTAATCAGGGAAGTCCAATACCCTGAATGGTTGGCGAACGTAGTAATGGTGAAGAAACCCAATGGCTCATACAGAATGTGGGTGAACTTTACTGATCTAGACAAGGCGTGTCCAAATGATAGCTATCTATTACCACAAATTGATCAGTTAGTAGACTCCACCGTAGGCCACTAGCTATACTCATTAGTGGATACTAAATTTGGATACCACCAGATACCAATGCATCAACCAGATGAAGCCAAAATCGCCTTTATAACTCATGAAGTCACTTATTGCTACACTAAGATGCCCTTTGGCTTAAAGAATGCAGGAGCCACCTTCTAGAGGATGGTCAATAAGATGTTCAAAGATAATATAGGCAGAAATATAGAGATCTACATGGATGATATGATAGCCAAATCAAGGCAGGCAGAGAAGCATCCTAAGGATTTGAGAGAAGTCCTTGAGATTTTTAGAAGATACAACTTGAAATTAAACCCAGAGAAATGTGTCTTTGGTGTCAAGTTAGGCAAGTTCCTGGGATTCATTGTATCCCAAAGGGGAATTAAAGCCAACCCTGACAAAATCCAGGCGATCATTAGCATGGAATCGCCTAAAACACTTAATGAGGTTTAAAAACTCAACGGGCAAATCACAGCCCTAGAAACGGTTCATTTCCAGTTCGGCCAAGCGATGCCTATAATTTTAAAAACCCTGAAAGATCCCAAAAACTTTCAGTGGTCAGATGATTGCGCAAAGGCCTTCCTAGAAATTAAAACATTTTTGACATCTCCCCCATTGCTAAGTAGGCTGATAGAAGGGGAAACCCTATACCTCTATTTATCCACCACAGAGGAAACAGTGGCAGTGGTACTTATAAGAGAAGAAGACGGTGAGTAGTTGCCCATCTATTACATCAGTTAGGTGTTACATGAAGCTGAACTTAATAACCCAAGATTAGAAAAGCTAGCCATTGCACTGTTAATCGTAACACAAAGGCAAAGGCAAAGGCATTACTTCAAGGCACATCCAGTAGTAGTCAGAATAGACAGCCCCTTAAGAAAGGTGATGCAAAAAGCGGAGGCCTCAGGAAGAATCGAAGAATGGGCGATCCACATTGGAAGCTTGGGAGTTACTTATGAACCACGAAAAGCGTTAAAGGCCCAAGTGTTGGCAGATTTCATAGTAGAGATGACGCTAGGGGAACCCATGACTATCAAGAAGATTTTCCCATGGAAACTAATGGTAGACAATGCAGTCTGCTCAACAGGGGCAGGTATCGGTATTTTAATCAAAGGACCAGATAAGATAGAAATCAAATACACAGCCAGGATAGGGTTTGCCACTTCCAATAATATGGCTGATTATAAAGCCCTTATCCTGCGGTTATAAATTGCCCTGAAAATAGGCATCACAAATTTATAAATTTATAGTGACTCACAACTAGTTGTGAACCAAGTCTCTGGCACTTTCCAAGCAAATGAAGATATGACCAAGTACGTCTCTATGGTGAAGCAACTCATCTTAAAAGGAGAAAAAAGGAGTGATGGCCAGTGGCGAATATCACAAATCCCCAGACCAGAAAATCAGGGGGCAGATAGCATTGCAAAGATGGCAGCAGAGGGTATGGCGATCCCTAATATACTAATCAAAGAGATAAAATCCCATAATATCGCCAAGGTCAACATCCTTCCGGTTGAAGACAACAGAGGATGGATGGAACCGATTATCCAGTACTTGGAAAATGGCATCCTACTAAACGATCCAAGGGAATCAAGAAGGTTAATGAGGAAAGCCACAGAATACGCTTATAAGGAAGGGGAACTGAGAAAGAGGTCCAAAAGTCAACCTTGGCTCAAATGCTTAAGTGAAACTGAAGCAGATTATGTGTTAAGGGAAATTCACGAAGGAATTGGAGCCGCGCGTGAAGGAACTAACGTGCTCACCAGAAAGGTGATCCTAAGAGGATATTATTGGCCCACAGTAAAAAGGGATGCTAAGAATTTGGTGTCCAAATGTGAAGCATGCCAATATCACACCAACATACATTATAAGCCAGCAAAAAACATAACTCCAATAGGGAGTGAATGGCCATTCGCCCAATGGGGGATGGACATCCTAGGACCGTTTTCCATAGCCAAAGCACAGAAAAAATTCTTAATAGTGGCGATTGACCACTTTACTAAATGGATTGAAGCAGAAGCAATCCCAATAATTACATCTCAAAGGGTCCAGGACTTCTTTTTCAAAGAGGTTATATGAAGGTTTGGGATCCCCCACACTCTCATTACGGACAATGCCACATAGTTTGCCTCTCAAGCATTCTGGAACTTTTACGAGGCTTTTCGAATTGAGAAGAAGTTTTCCTCAGTTCACCATCCTCAAGCTAATGGACAAGCAGAGTCGGCTAACATGATCATTCTTCAAGGACTTAATAAGAGACTGGAGCAAGAAAAAACCAGCTGGGTAGATCATCTATTCAATGTCTTATGGTCCTATAGAATAACTCCAAGGGACCCCACAAGTGAAACCCCATTTGTCCTATGTTATGGTTCTGAAGTAGTGGTCCCAGTAGAAATGGGGAAAGGAACTTCAGAACCGAAGAACTCACACCCATTAACGAGCAAGAGCTTCGAGTAAACTTAGATTTATTGTCAGAAAGGTGAGAATAGGTGTATTTGA
Organism: Bocquillonia castaneifolia; assembly: GCA_948193215.1. Classification (NCBI taxonomy): domain Eukaryota; kingdom Viridiplantae; phylum Streptophyta; class Magnoliopsida; order Malpighiales; family Euphorbiaceae; genus Bocquillonia; species Bocquillonia castaneifolia. Next base: position 5,210 of record CANYLF011024844.1, on the reverse strand, counting down.
GAATGATGGCATGCCAACTAAAAATGGCACAGTTTCATAATAGGTGAGTCCGAGAAAAGAAATTTGAAGAAGGGGAACTCGTCCTTAGAAAGAGTGAAGTGTCCATACAAGAAACTGACAAACTACATGCTAATTGGGAAGGTCCCTACCAGATTGCTAAAGTCATTGGCAAAGGCGCTTACAAGCTTAAAACACTCGCAGGAGAGGAAATTCCTAGATCATGGAATGTGGAGCACCTTAGAAAATTTCACCAATAAAAAGACCTTACAATAGCTAAGGCGAGTTGATAGCCCTTATAGAAGCTGGGACAACAAGACCTCTAAAAACAACTAAGGTATTTATTTATTTTCATTTAAGTTCTTTTCCTTTGTTTTAAATAAATAAGTAAATGTAAGGCAAAGGGGAGCCTAACTTAAATCCCCTAGAAGATTAACAAAGTTATCATTTGCTAAAATCTAGCTTGATACAAATCAAAACATAAAGACCTTTCACGATAAAGGCAATTACCAAAGTAAGGTGACCTCTTATTAAAGGGTGACTTAAAGGCAAACGCCATACTAAGACCTCTCATGCTGAGGCATAACAAACCCCATGGGGGAAATAAAATGACCTTATAATACTAAGGAAAGACCTTTCATGATAAAGGCAGTCATCAACTTAAGGCGACCTCTTATTAAAGGGTGACCTAAAAGACCTTAAGGCATTAAGGCAAATAAAGGCCTCATGATTATCTAAAGGGCAGTTTATTATATAATTAAGGCGGTTTCCAACTCTTACCTTGCATGATAAAAGCATAAGTTGGTTTAACACAAATCAAGGAGAGTGAATGAACATCCATTTAATAAAGACCCTCAGAATATCTAAAGGGCATATTCTAAGCAGAACCAAGTTATTAATAAGAAGTTAAAGAAAGATGCAAAATGAACAACAGTGCCTATAAAATGATTAAAGAAAAGGGCAATGCGAATGAAGAATAAATAATTAAACAAGAAAGCTGTTTGAGTATTTTACAAAGAGAGATAGGTAAAATTGTCCAAAAAATAAGGAAAATAAATACAAGGATGATCACTCATCCATTTCATCTTCATCAAGGGAAATCGCATCCATGAAGGAGAAGTCGGAGTCAGGAAATTGATGTTGTGGTGCATCACGAAGTTTTGCCTGATACTTGATAAGGGTTCCACCAACGGAGCGCTTTAAGAAGTCCAGTTCAACTGCTTGGGAACGTTGAAGGGCACTCTCACCCTCAAGTTGAGTGATTTTAGCTTGTAAAGGTTTAACATTCGCCTTCAAATCAACATTCTCCTTCTCTAGTTGGTCCGCCTTCTCAATCAGTGATTGCAATTGCTTCGAGATCAACTTTCTCTTTGTTACACTTCTCCTTTATTCGCGTGGTTTTATCTTGCTCTTTCTTCAGCTCAGCCTTCGCTCTAGCAGTCGCCTTATCCACTGCGGACTTGACTTGAGCTTGCACATTTGTCAACACTCTCTTATGAGCTGAACGCTTTGCCTGATATTTATATTTCATTGTTTGGACAAGGTTTAGCGTCTGAAAAGGATACATAAGAAAAAGTTAGCAAACTGGAATATATAAAGTGGAAAAGAAAAAGACATAATAGGGGATAAAGAAATTGACTGAAAGGAGGTGTTCCTGAGCTTGTAAGGCTAGTGAATTATGGGTTCACCCAGAAAGACCTTCCATATCAGCAGGAAGGCTTATTTCCCTGCTGATCAGGGCGGCGACTCGGTTGTCCTTGACGGTGGGATTCCCCAGCTCGTCCACCCATCCCTGAGCATAAGAACTAACATCAGCGAGCTTGCCTTCAGAGCCAGAGGAACCATCATTAATGGTCTCCAACAGCTGAGGATGAGTCTTCTTTGGCACAGCTGAGGATGACTCTTCTTTGGCGCAGCTGATGCCTTCAAACCAGCCTTCACCAATATTTTTCTCTTCCGAGTCACCTTAAAGGTCTTCTGCTGGGGAGCTTTAGGGATAGTTGACTCCAAAGGAGGAGTTGGTTCGGCAGCAGCTGTTGTATTGACTCTTTGTGGGGGAGAAGTTGAAGGGTTCACCCCCGTTTCTGCAGCTCCAACTGCAGCCATCATAGCAGCATAATTGACTCTTGGTATCTATACAAAAATGAATAAAATAAATATAAGTTAAAAGGAGAAAGAATAAATACCATCAGAAGGTGAGTGGCTGGGGCCGCCAGCTTCAGTCCCTACGTCAGCTTCTTCTTCTTCTAAATCTTCATCAGATTCATCCGCTAACCGGGGGCCAAAGGGTCTGGTTTTAGGGATATAATCCTCCCCATAAAGGTATTTTTTGAGAAGGGTCTCAAGGTGAACTTTGGATTGTTCACCTAAATATTGTGCAACCTCCACTGAGGTGCTGTCTATTGTCCTCACTCGTTTAGGTTTTATGAATATTGTAGACCAGCTAGTAGGAATTTTACCCCACCCAGTTTCACAGGTCACTATATAAAAATTGTCTCTCCACCCTTTCAGGTGGTTTTTGAGACCCTCAAACCTTTTCTTGATCGCCTGAAAGGTGATGTACTCAAAGGTCCCTACTCTCTCCACTACGCTATATGCGTTTAGGAATATTTCGGGGGTAAGGGTGTAGCCTTTTGGTTGGCATAAGATCGAAGTGGCGGTGAAGAGTTTATAGGCATTTGGATGAAGGCGAGACAAGGGACATTGAATGGTTCTAAAATTTTTTGGAGAGAAGGGTCTAGAGGGAACCTAAGGCCACTCTCCATAGATTCCTTATAAACTATATATTCATTAGGATTTAAAGTTTGGTTGACGAAGTTACCCTCATTGGGTAGTCTCACTGTGTAACCTTCCGGGAGACTGCCATACCTAGTGGTAAAAAGATCTAGGTCGGACTCTACCAGTCTAGCTGGGTGAAGGTCCACAGTGTCTTTGGGTTGTTTACGAGCCATGTGTTTTATTTTAAAGCCTGGGGGAGGAAAAGGTTGAGGGGCGACTCCCACGGTACTATTGCTAGAGCTAGAAGACTCAGTATCACTGTTTGAAGGGTTGTAAGGTTTATCGTCTAACGGTAAGAAGGGGTGAACTATCTTTAAAGGTTTTAGGTTTAAAGAGCCTGAGGCATTTTGTAGAGTTGAGGCGTTAGCTTGCGGTTTTAGCCTTGGGCGATTGGGTTGGTTGACACCGTTTGATGAATCAGAAGACATTGAGATGACAGAAGGTTTGGCTTGGGAGGTAGATGTGGAAGATGAAGAGGTTGATATGTTAAAGGATGTAATCACCATGAACGATCTAAGTCCTACCCAGAAAATTCATTATCAGAAAGAGAACTAGTGGTTTTCATAAAAAAGAATACACAATAGACACATACCAGTCATTTAAACCTATTTTCAAGCAAGCATTTTATTAGAAAGGTGAAGGGCATATGAACAGACTCCCATAAGTTAAGGGCATTCAACCAAATGCATATGGGTATCATAGCGTAAAGCAGTACATAACAAATGATGGCAACCAATATGTTTAAATGCAAATCTTAATTCAAATCATCAAGGCCTATAAAAGATATCAAGAATATAGAGGGCATAAACACGCATCCCATAGATTAAAAAAGTTAAAATGAAGATGGAAAATACCAAAAATGAAAGACTTACTGTCGTTGAAGAAACGTTTCGACTGGCTCGGCAGATGGCTTATCGGTAGCAGTAGAAACGTCGATGCAAAGAAGAAGTGATGGTGGCCGGAATTTGGGAGTTGTTGATGAACGTTGCGGGTAGGAAAATGTTTGAATATTTGGAAGAGAGAGAGAGGAGATAAAAAGTTTTGAAATGGTTAGAGTAAATGAAAAGAGGGAAAGTGAACAGTTTTTCTAGAAATCTGAACTGACGCGACTGCTCAACAGAAAACGTGTCAATTGACGCTGTTTGACATTTATGACAACCTTCAGTATTCTCTGACACTCGCCCGTCTATAGATAGTCTTCTAAGGAAAATGTGTTTAATGGGGGCGATTCTTAGAAAAGTCATACTTCCTACAATGACTCGCCTTAGTTCAAAGAAAGATACTATAAGAAGGATCGCCAAAAGATTGAAATTATCTTCCAACTAAGTCTTTGACATTAGCACTGTTGGCGGGGGACTTGTGATACGAGTCACTACCCTAAGCCCGAAAGGACTAGAGGGCCCATTGCATGCTAGGCTCATATTAGCTCTTTACATGTCCTGACACCTTGAATCCTAAGTCAAGGGGGACTCTCATCACAAGGGGGGTTCCTAATCCTAGGGGGACTCTGACTTATAACAACAAAGGAAGGACTCTTAAGCCTATTAGGACCAGGATTCCGAGGCTTAAGGGGATTGTTCTTACTATTATATAAACCCCTACCATTTAGGGGATCAGGTATTGCCTTTTCATTCATATACCTTTATAACTCTCAAGAGAATATCTCTAACTTAAACATCGAAGTCAGACCCCGGGAACCACCCTAAGTCTGCCCTTATTTTGCAGGTTCTGGTGACTTAGAACAATTCAGGTGGCACTCAAGTAAGGGGAACGTCGTGAAAGTTTCACACAGTACTAGTAATACTAGCCATTTTTATCGATATATTGAATTGAAGTAATTTGTGTTACATGCGAGTTTTAACATTTTTTTCTCGTTTGTTCTTTCCTTTCATCATATTTTAATTTAATAAATTAATTCTTCCGCTGCTTCCTATTTCAATTTAATAAATGGAGGATTATGAAATGATGAAGTCTTGGATTACCATTGGAAGATTAATTATGATCGTGTCATGTCCTGAACAAATGGATAATCCACCACAAGTTTCATAAATGAGTTTGTTCGGAAGTTTGGTAAATGAGACGAGAGATCCCTATCAGTGCAGGTCAGTTGGGCTTCCATAACAATTCGTTAAGGTTAGGTCCGTAATGGAACCATACTAGTTTTGGGATGCTCAGATTCGATTCATTTACTAAACAAGCCAAGCTCAAGTTCAACTTTCAAATTCATTTAATAAACGAACCGAGCTCGAACCGAATATCACTGTGCTTATATATTATTCACGAGCCTAACCGAGTTTTTATCGAACTTGATTTTTTATTTTATAAATATTAATTTAAAATATTTTTATGATAAAAATTATTCTTAAAAATGATATTCACAATTTAATGTATAAATTAAATATGAAATTTATAATTATAAATATAATAATGACATT
>CANYLF011024738.1:0-15193 GCA_948193215.1 Bocquillonia castaneifolia | reverse complement strand
CCCCCCCCCCCCCCCCCCCCCCCCCCCCCCCCCCCCCCCCCCCCCCCCCCCCCCCCCCCCCCCCCCCCCCCCCCCCCCCCCCCCCCCCCCCCCCCCCCCCCCACTTATCTCAGATATATGCTGATTATGTGTGTCTGTTGTATTCCACTGTCCCACCTTTGGATTTTGCAATGGATGTGTCAAGAATGAGGAATGTTGCTTGTTATATGAGCCATTGTACAACTCCAAATGTGATGGTGCAATATGTTCTACATGATCACAATAACTTGATGTTCCCTCACCTCATGCCTTTTGCAATGGAGAGCATCCCTCCTTTAAGGGAGCTTTAGCCTGTTTTGGAATGGCTGATCAATGGACATGGAAGCTATCCATTTGCAACTGAATAGGGTTGGAAATCCTTTTAAACTTTTGAATGTGGTGTTGCACAACATCCCGAGGAGTTTATGCTATAAGGTAAAACATTACCACAATTTTGTGTTCGCTAGTTTTAGTTTGTAGCATCATCTCCACTATATGGTGTTTTCTGAAGCTATGCAATGGATTTTTTTTTTTTTGACATTTCTTTGTCTTATGTTTTATGTTCTAAACAGGTGTAAAAGCCCCTTAAGGAATTTCTATATTAATTATAATATAGTTTTAAGTGTGATATATGTTAGACGTTTTTTTTATTTTGTTTTTAATTCATGATTTTAAACAGCTTTATCCAATGATAATAGACAAATCACCATGAAATTTTCCAATAATTTTATTATTTATTGTTATAGTACTTTTAAAAAATTGTTCATTTAAAATGTTATCAAAAAATAATAATAGCATATCATAATTAATTATTTATTATTAAGTAGTTTTTTTTACTGTTGTTGGGTCCAATCAGGCCCCTCTTATGCCCAAGCTTAGCTCGGTTCTAAATTGGGCTTGACTGTCATTGAAATTTATTATATTAATAATAATAAAAATACAATCCTTACTTAATTATGTATGAAAATATAAAGAAGTTTTTATCTTAGATATATGGCTGAATAAAGACAATTTAAAAAAAATACACTATAACTAAAAATTTATTCTTATAAAAACTAAAATTAAAGATCATATTTATAAAAAAAATTAAAAATAAATTGTAGATATTTATTTTTTAATTAATGTTTTTAATTTATTCATATTGCAATTATTATTATAAAAAAAATCAACAATTATTTATCGTACTCAAATAATGCATTTCATACTACTAAAAAATCTAATGGATGAAAAATATAAAATAGTATACCACAGGTACTAGATACTAATTAGTTTAAAGTAACGATAAATAATTGTTGATTGTTTTTTTTGATAATTATAATAATTGTAATATAAAGAAATTAAAAATATTAATTAAAAAATAAATATCTATAATGTATTTTTAATTTTTTATAAATATGATCTTTAATTTTAGTTTTTTATAAGAATAAATGTTTAGTTATAGTGTATTCTTTGAAATTTTCTTTATTGAGTCATATTTCTATGATAAATACTTCTTTTATAATGTCATACATAATTAATTAATGATTGTATTTTTTTATATTATTAATGTAATAAATTTCAATGACATTCAAGTCCAATTCAGAACCAAACTAAGCTTGGGCATAAGAGGGGCCTAAATGGGCCCGGTCCCATGAAAAAACATGTTACTTAATGCTAAATAATTAATTAAGATATGCTATCATTATTTGTTGATAACATTTTAAATTAAAAATTTTTAAAAGTACAAAAAATAATAAATAATAAAATTATTGGAAAATTTCATAGTGATTTTTCTATTATCACTAATTACAAATAAAATAATAAAAAAACCGTTTAACATATATCACACTTAAAACTATATTATAATTAATATAAAAATTCCTTAAGGGGCTTTTACAGACCTGTTTAGAACATAAAACATAAGACATAAATATTAAAAAAAAAAAAACCGTTGCATAACTTCAGAAAAAGACCATATAGTGGAGATGATGCTACAAACTAAAACAAGGAAAAACAAAATTGTGGTAATGTTTTACCTTATGGCATCATCTCCTCGGGATGTTGTGCAACACCACATTCAAAAGTTTAAAAGGATTTCCAACCCCTATTCAGTTGTAAATGGATAGCTTCCCTGTCCATTGATCAGCCACTCCTTAATCAACGCTAAGCTTCCTTAAAGGAGGGATGTTCTCCATTGCAAAAAGCATGAGGTGAGGGAACATTAAGTTATTGTGAACATGTAGAACATACTGCACCATCACATTTGGAGTTGTACAATGGCTCATATAACAAGTAGCATTCCTCATTCTTAACACATCCATTGCAAAATCCAAAGGTGGGACAGAGGGATACGATGGACACACATAATCAGCATATATCTGAGATAAATCCTCCCATTCTGCCCATTTTAGGGAAAATCAATTGTGATACACCATGCTATCACCATTATTTGTGGAAACTTGGGCTTGATCTCTTGAGAGCAACCCTTGCATATTCCCAAATAAAAGTACCAGATTTCAAATCTAATGACCAAACTCCCCTGTAATAACCTCAATTTTTTTAGTGATTAGAAATTTGTAGAAAATTAATTAATTAATTCAGGGAATGTTACAATTAATTTTTATAGATTATAATGCTAGATATCAAAACCAAGGCGTAATAAAACGCACAACGCTAAAGAGGCCATCAAATGAAAGTCCCCAAGGACATTTGCCCAATGCTTATTGTAAGTTCCATCAAGCTAGGGGGCATCACACTGACAATTGCTCAATCCTTAAAAAGGATATTGAAGTTTTGATTAATAAGGAAAGGATTATTGAGCTAGGAAATGGGATGATTTATAGCAAAGATTAGATTCTACCAGCGAGAGAAGTCAATAATGAACATTTCAATCCTCTCCAAGCACAAGAGGAGATGCCATGTCAAATGAGAGAGGATCAAGTTCTCAAATCAACCATCCGGAAGGAATTCTTTGACATAACTCCTACTAAGATGGTGAATACAACTCTGGGTCCGCGGAAGTTTTCCAAGCTTGGCCAACCTCTTTCTAAAATCTTTCAAGGGTTTGTAAAGTGTAAGATGTTTAAATCTGAACCAGCTAAGAATCCACCAAACATCCACTCACCTCAATATAATCCTAATGCGTATTGTCAATTCCAAAACATCCTTGGGCATCATACTGACAAGTGTTTGAAGCTTAAACACACGATTCAAAACCTAATTGACGATGGACTCCAAGTTGAGAAAATTGAAGCCATGAAGCGTGAGCCTTTGCCAAACCCTCCTGAAGGACTCGAAGACCAAGATTCAAACTATGGCTCAAACGAGTGAATGGGCATCATCAAACTAACCTCTTGCATCTATGCGTGCATTAAGTGTTTTAGGATCGTCAAGTATTGCTTAGCATAATAATGACCCTTTAGGTTAATGATAGTGCATTTATTTCATCTTGTGTGATCAATGTTTTCTCAATAGAATGAATGCATTTCATTAATTTTATTATGAGCTCATTTGACTTCAATCCACTTCATGATTGTTCATTTAACTTTTGTACACAAGACACATGAAATATTTGTTGCGTCGGATATTGCTGCTGCAAAAAAAAAAAGGGTTTTCAAACTTGATATGATTCTTTTAAAGTGTTAATGATCAAGCTTTCAAATCCCTGTTTTGAATGCATTTATTTTGATATGAATATCAGATTCTCAACATAGTTCCAAAACTTGTGAGCGCTTGAGCCTTTATGAGCATTCATTACTTCTTGCGCCTATTCTCTTGTTGAGAGTGTCTTGCATAGGAAATGTTCATTAGAACTTGCCTTGATATACATTTGAAATCCATGTGATTATTGAAATATGAAAATGAAGAGGGCACTTTAGGGTAGACTCTTAGCCTTAAAAGCCCACCTTGTTTACCTTTAGGAAACCAAAGTTGAGCCTTGAATTCCCTTTTCTAGCCTTTCTCAAAAATTTTCCTATTCTTTTCAACCCTTTTGTGCACAAAGTCTGGCAACTCCATTGCTATGAAATAACTTGTGAAGTGATTGCATGATGCTAGATCATTCCTTGGAAAAGCTTTTATTAAAAAGGTTATGAATAAAATTGCGAGATGCGTAAGTTGCTTGTGCTTAAAAAAAGAGTGATTAAAAAAACAACAACAAAGAGAAGGAGAAAGAAAATGCTTGAAAAAAAAATGTTGATTTGATTGAAAAAAATGCTAAAAAAAAAGAGAAAAGGAAAAGAAAAGAAAAGAAAAATCAAGTGAGAGCAATGGGCATCCTTTATGAAGTTCCTATTTTCGGATTACCCTTCACAATTAAAACAAGTTAGAATACATTCCTTCACAAGTTTGATATTTTGGAAGTTATAGTGCACTTACCATTTTTTCTCCCTATAAAATCTACCGTACCTAAGTCCTATTACAACCAAATAAAAGATCCTTAGATTTGTATTTCCAATACATTCAAGTGAGAAATTATGATTAAAAGGCAAGCATATGGTTGAACTTTCCTATACTTTGACTTGAGTGTAAAACATTACCCCCTAAACACTAAAGAGTTTTGCAAGAACTATAAGAGTGTTGGGATGACTATTTTCATATTGGAATATACGAGATAAATAATTTTCACTTTGATTTGGTTTTGGAAAGCTTTTCCATTAACATTGCTTTGATTGAATTTCTCTGGAAATGAATTTTTAAAAAAACTTGAAAGGAATGATTTACGATAGCAGTAATGTCTTGTGCGGTTAGCAAAGTACACTTTGTACCATTGTTAAATGAATAAAGATTGACCTCAAATTTTTATCAAATTTTCTTATCATATGATTAATGTCGTGGTATTCAAGCTATAAATGAAAACATTAAGCAAATAAAGTGAGACAGATATGAGACCAATAATGGTGCATTCACTAAGCAACTTTTACGCTGCATTTGGCCCACCATTCAGCTCTTGAATAAACAATCGAAGGCAAGTCTTCGGCCCATGCAATTCAACAAAGCACCAGAGGCAGTCCGTGAAGATCAAGTTTCTGCCATAGAAAAAATTAACAACTTCAATCATCTTCTCTCAAACTGATGGTTGGTCTCAACATCAATCATGCCTATCTCTTATGGCATTTGTGTTTGCCTCTCGTTTCTAGTTCCAGGTCTTGTTCCACTCTAGTCCCCACATCATCAACAAGTTAGAACATACATCTAACAGCACATGCATATTAACCAACCTAAATTTAACAACATACGCATATATATTAACCAACCTAAATCTAACAACACATGAATATTATCCAACCTAAATCTAACAGCAAATGCATGTTAACCAACCTAAATCTAACAGCACACGCATAAATATATAATATATCAATATCACAATCCTAAATCTAGCAGCACATGCATAAATAACCTCAATCTAACTAAACATGCATAACTATCAATTATATAAATCCACAAACATGTGTTTAATTAATATTCATAAAATTCAACATGCTGCATAAATAATAAAAAAAATTAGAGGACTTACTTGCTCGAGTCTAAGTAAAAGATAAAAATCTTCAAAATCTAAACACCAAAGAATTATCAATAAAAAACCTATACAAAAAAACGATAATTATCATGAAAAATGAACAAGTTAAGATTGAATAAGAAAACTTACATGAACGAGCCGAATAAAAACAAACTTCAAGCTCCAAATGGGAAATAAATACAACTCAGAAGCCTATTAAATATAGTTTACAAACATTAATTACAAGTTATTATAAAAGAATTGACCAAAACTAACATAAATTAACCTATATTATTATTATTATTATTATTATTATTATTATTATATCTATAATTATTTATTAAAAAACATATTAATATTTTTAATATTTCATTATTATCTCATTATTATATACTTAAACAAACTAAATTAAATTTCTAAATAATCAAAACCTAATAAACCTATTATTATAAAAGAATTAACCAAAACTAAACTAAATCAACCTAATATTTTTTTAATTCATATTTTTTAAATTTATTCAAGGGAGCAAATATTATTTTTTAACATAAATATTATTTTTTATTTTTTCAACATCTTTATTTTGTCTTTTATTTTTATTATAAAAATATTCTCAAACTAATTAACCTAATACATATACGAAAAAAACCTAATTCCTTAATTAAAAGACATAGTTTAATTTAAAAAATTAAAAAATATATTAAAACAGAAAAATATTTTTTTGTAAAAATTAAAGAAAGTATTATTATTATTATTATTATAAACTGTATTATTAATATAAACACTATTATTAAAATAATAATTATTAATAAAACATGTTATAATAATAATAATATTATTATTATTATATTCAAAACCTAAGCAAATATGATTAAACCCTAGAAAAAATTTTTAAAAAATATAAACATAAATTTTTTTATTTGTAAAAAACCAGATTAATTATTATTTATATACACAAAAAATTCAAACTAAAACACTAACAAATTATTTATAACCTATAAATTAATTGAAACCTATTATTATTTTTTCTAACTAATTTATGCAATTATATTTTTATTTACTACATATTTAATCAATTAATTAAACCTAAGAAAACAATTAAATTAATATTTTTTCGTTAAAAAAATCTCTTAATTCTTAAACATAAATACATAATTTCAATTAATTAAATAATTTAAAATAAATTAAACCAGAAAATTAATATTAATATTAACCTAAAACTCTAATTAGCCTAAAATTAATAAATAATCAAGTTTTACTATAACCTAAAAATTAATTTTACATATCATAACTAATTCACATAACCTAAACTAAATTAATTTAAATCTAAAATTATTTCTTATTTGACCTAACAAATACTCAACATTCAAAATTAAAATTACCCAATATATCAATTATACCTTATTAAATTTATTGACATAAAAATAAATAAAAAATTAAAGAAAATTAATTACCTTCACCGGCGACTTCGATGGTGACCGGCGGCTGCAAGAGGACGAGAAGAGGCTGGAAGACGAGCTGGACGACGACAGTAGCGATGATCGGGGTGGACTAGATAGGAGACGTCTTCAGCGGTGGTAGAGCAAGAGATGTCTTCGGCAGTGGGGGGGACTGGTGGTGGTGTGCTTATGGTGGAGGTGGTAGGACTATTACGTAGGATGAGAAAAGAGAGAAAGAAAGAAGAAGCAAATTGTAGGGCTTCGTTCTTTTTTATTTATACTCTAATATTTAAGACGGACATGTACATCACAAATATAAGACATGTCCATCGCAGATATAAATTGAAATTAAATATAATCCCTCCTAAAGTATTGTGACAGAAGACCACATCCGACGTAAATTCTGCAACAGTAAATAGGTGGCAAATGCAACTCCTCTGTAGCAAATTTTTTGGCGCCCAAGGTAGAAAATTTGGCATGCAGGTCCCCCCAAAATTTGCTTCCACATCTGCGATGGCTGCCTTGTGTCAGTCATAGATATCACAAAATTTCATAGCCCATTGCAAAATTGCATCCACTCCGTCCTAGATTTCATAAAATTATGATGGACTCCGTGTCGTTGCAAATCGCCATCGCAGAATTGGCATTTTCTTGTTGTGAATTACCAAGTAGTAGACATGTATCGAAAGTACTCTTCCTATCCATCAAACTACCAGCATAATAGAAATCCAAGTATGCAACTAAATCAAATGCAAAACTTTTAGGATACCATAGTCCTAGATGCATTGTGCCATGCAAATACTTTAAAATTCTTTTTATGGCATGCATATGAGACTCTTTAGGACATGCTTGAAAACGTGGACACAAACAAGTAGTATACATGATATCGGATCTGCTATGTAAGATAAAAAAGAGAGCCAATCATACCTCTATACTTCTTTAAATCTACATTGTTACCCTTTACATCTTTATCCAACTTTGTGGTAGTGCTCATGGTAGTTTTGTTAGGCTTGCATCCTTCCATCCCAAACTTTTTGATAAACTCTTTTATGTACTTGGCTTGGTTGATGAAGATGCCATCTTTTTCTTACTTGATTTGCAATCCCAAGAAGAATTTGAGCTCCCCCATCGTGCTCATCTCAAACTCCTTAGTCATGCACTTAGGAAATTTCTTGCACAAACTCTCATTAGTAGCACCAAATATAATTTCATATATATATATTTGGATAATAAGAATATCATGCTTATGCCTTTTGATGAAGAGAGTAGTGTCAACCTTCTCTTTTGTAAAACCATTTTCATAAAAAAAAAACCTGCTACGCCTTTCATACCAAGCTCTAGGAGCTTGTTTCAACCCATATAAGGCCTTAGTAAGCTTAAAAACATGTTTTAGAAATTCAAAGTTTTCAAAACCGAGAAGTTGTTCAACATAAACTTCCTCTTCAATGAAACCATTTAAAAATGCACTTTTGATATCCGTTTGAAAAAGCTTAAAATCCATGAATGATGCAAAAGCAAGTAAAATCCTAATGGCTTTTAATCTTACTGCGGGTACAAAAGTCACATCATAGTCAATGCCTTCCTCTTGATTATACCCTTTGGCAACCAATTGGGCTTTGTTTCTAATGACTTGACCTTGCTCATCAAATTTGTTCCTAAATACCCATTTAGTACCAATAATTGGATGATTCTTAGGTCCAGGAACTAGGTCATAAACCTTATTCCTCTAAAATTGATTGAGCTCCTCTTGTATAGCAAGAACCCAACTTTCCTCATGGAGGGCCTCATCAATGTTCCTTGGCTCAATTTGAGGTAGGAATTCAAGATTAGAATCTAAGAGCTTAAGTTGGTTTTAAGTACTTACTCCCTTAGAGGTCTCACCAATGATGTTATCTTTAGGATGATCTTTAGAGAAGATCCATGTAGGTGGAAGATCATCATGCTCTTGTTAGTGATCCACATGAGCTTGATCATCAATACTTTGTCCATTATCGTGTTCTTCTTGTGATGAATTTTTGTTATGTTCCTTTTTTTCCTCAATGTTAAGCTTTTTAAGGGAACCTATAAAATCATCATAAACACTACCTTTCACAAGATCAAGTTTACTTGTTTCATCAAAGGTAACATGCATGGACTCTTCAACCACTAGAGTTCTTATGTTAAAGACTCTATAAGCCTTGCTTGAGGTTGAATAGCCTAAAAAGACTCAAACATCCATTTTGGATTCAAATTTTTCAATGTTGTCCTTGGTATTCAAGATGTAACACTTGTAACAAAATACTCTAAAATAGAAAATATTGGGTGTTTTACCATTACAAAGCTCATAAGAGGTTTTGTTCAAAATTGGTCTTTCGAAAACTCTATTTGAAATGTAACATGATGTGTTGATAGCCTCCACCCAAAAGTAGGTTGGTAAACCATACTCATTGAGCATTGTTCTAGTCTTCTCAATCAATGTATGATTTTTCCTTTCAACAATACCATTTTGTTGAGGAGTCCTTGTACATGAAAAATTATGTAAAATACCCTTTTTCACAAAAAAAGTTTCAAAATTTCATTTTCAAATTCTTTTCCATGGTCACTCCTCAAAGAAGTCATGAAATAACATTTTTCATTTTGAACACGTTTTGCAAAATATTTGAAAGCATCAAAAGCTTCACTCTTATGAGTTAAGAATGCAACCCAGGTATATCTAGAATAGTCATCAATAATGACATATGAATAGTATTTTCCACTTAAGCTAGCTACTTTGGTTGAACCAAACAAATCCATGTGAAGTAATTCAAGAGGTCTATAAGTACTTACTTGGTTCTTTAGCTTGAAGGAGGATTTAGCTTGCTTTCCCTTTTGACAAGCTTCACACATATTGTCCTTGGAATATTTGATCTTTAGCAAATCCCTCATAAGCTCTCCATTTCTTAAGCTTTCAAGCAACTTTAAGCTTGCATGCCCAAGTCTTCTATGCCAAAGCTGAGCATTATTGTTAATAGACACAAGACACTTCACATTTTGATTAGTAAGGTTATGTAGGTCAATTGTGTACATATTGTTAGATCTTTTCCCTTAAAAACTACCTTGTCATCCAAAGACTTGGCAACAAGGCAAGTGATCAAGTCAAAAGTAACCTTAAAGCCTTTGTTACACAATTGCCTTACACTAAGTAGATTAACCATCAAACAAACACACATTTTCAATACAAGTAGCAGAGTCATTACCTATGGTGCCAATGTCAATTACTTTACCCTTGGCATTGTCACCAAATAGCGATTCCACCTTTCTTCTTTTCAAGCTTGGAGAAGAGCTTTGAATCACCAGTCATGTGCTTGGAGAATCCACTATCTGAGTACCATAAGCTTTCTCCAATGGTTGCCTTTGAGCATATGTACAAACACAAGTGAGTTACTTATTCTTAGGTACCCAAATGAATTTTCGGTCCTTCAGGGTTAGCATCAACAAAAGTTCCCAAGCCAAGGTTCTCTCTCCTAACATGGCAAAACACATTGATGTGCCCATGTTATAAGAAATAATGACATTGAACATTAGGAGAGGAAGTCCTTTTGCTTAAGCTCTTTTGCTTCCTTGTGTGATGTTTCTTAGGAGCTTGGCCTTTAGGGAGAGGCTTACCTTTAGTTTTACACTTAGGCTTGCCTTGAGAGGTGTTAGCTCTCTTGTCCATTTTAGGCTTCTGATCCTTAGTCTTAGCAACATCCACACTAGAAACTTGTAATAGTGATGATGATTTGACAAATATTTTCTTAGGAGCATCATATGAGGTTGAAGCCTCATTGAATCCCAAACCATGTCTTACTAAGGGAGCCCTTTGTGACACCAATAAGGTATCAAGGTTCACCTTATCTTTGTGAAATTTGGTAATCGATTCTCTCAATTCCTTAACCTCATTTTTCATTGATTCGTTCACTTTGGAAAGAGTCATCGTTGTTGAGGTCTTGGATTAAGCTTCTTGTAGTTGACCCTTAAGCTCTCCATTGGAGGACTTAAGAGCCTCTACTTGAGCTCTAAGCTCACTAATCTCCTTGTCACTCTCAACACATTTCTTTTGAGCCTCAACCATCTTGTAATGGTAGAGAATGATTTTGGAGTTGAGCTCCTTGATGAGATCAATAGCATCATCATCATCATCATCATCAACATTATCATCGGAAGAATAAAAAGAAAAGGATGAAGAGCTAGGAGAGCTTAGCTTATTAGGAGAGTGCTCTATGGCCATGAATGCAAGGTTGGCTGTTTCCCCATCATTCTCACTTTCACTATCTTCATCTTTTTGGGAAGAGGATGAAGGTTCATCAGAACTTAACATTTAGATCAATCATTATTTTGGTTTGTAATTATTTTAGCAACAGCTTAACATTTTGATCCATTATCATTTCATTTTATAACAAATTTAACTAAGTTAATGATTAATGCCAAAGTTATTGTGTGAATCATCTATTGCTCAAACTTAGAGGCTTAGTGTTTATAAATTCGTCATATTCTGATAAGCGAATATTATAAAATGTCTTCATTTTTTTTTTTTTGCTTCATACAATAATGTATTGCTAATTAGCGAGGTTTGATTAGTATTGTATAGTTTTTTTTTTTTTTGTATTATACTACTTTCTTCCCGCTAAATTAAGTTACTTAATTTGACTCAATTTTTGTGTCCAAATAAAGTTGCTTAATTTCAATTTTTGAATTCAATCTTCCTAATTTACCCTTATTAATGGCACTTATGAAAATTTCAATGCATTTTTTCTTTTATCAATTAAAGGGTAAAATTGAAAAAACATAAGACATTTATTGTTTTTCTTAATATTAGTGAAATGGTTAAATTAAGCAACTTTAGTAAGAGGAGGTAGTATTTTCTTATTTGATGTTAAAATTATAAATTTAAGGACCCAATAGAATCAAAAATGTGGAATTGTGGTTTATTTGATCCCGTGTAATTACAATTTTATAGGCTAAGTAAACCATCCTTGAAAAAAATTATATATGCCTTACAAAATTTAACCTCGCGGATTGGGCTTGTGAGCCAACTTGGTTTAAGTAATTAGAATTCGAGTTCAAGTTGTTAAACTATTTGAATGTGAGCTTAAATTTAACTCGATTAACTCAAATCAATACGATTTTGGAACCCTTTTGAGAATGGCATCAGGTCTGGTTTACATTTATTGTGACAATAATGGTTCGGACAATGAAATTCCAGCCTTTCAGCCTTGAGTAGAAATTTGATAGAGACATGTACACATATATAAGGTAATCACGTTGTATTGTTAGTTGTAGAACTTGAAACAGAAGCATCCACATATATTGTAAATATACAAGAAATTATCTATGGAACAGCTTACGAGAAACGTTTGTCTAAGGATCTGTAAAGCGAAAGTGGAAAATTAGCCAAAGACAAGTGGTGTGATCAATAGTTATTGGAAAAGGGTTTTAAAAGAAAGGAGGAGAAGAAAAAAAGAAATCAATAATGGCGCCAGTGGGATTGCCTCCTGGATTTCGATTCCATCCAACCGATGAAGAGCTTGTCAATTATTATCTGAAACGAAAAATCAATGGGCAAGAAATAGAACTTGACATAATTCCTGAGGTTGATCTTTACAAATGTGAACCTTGGGACTTAGCTGGTAATGATTCTTTTTTTTTTTTTTTTTTTTTTTCTGAAGAATAAATTAATGGTTGTATTGGTTTTTGTAGAAAAATCATTTCTTCCAAGTAGAGACCCAGAATGGTATTTTTTCGGACCAAGGGATAGAAAATATCCGAATGGACTCAGAACAAATAGGGCAACTAGAGGTGGGTATTGGAAATCAACAGGTAAAGATAGAAGGGTTATATCTCAGAACAGAGCTATTGGAATGAAGAAAACACTAGTCTATTACAGAGGTCGAGCTCCTCAAGGGATCCGAACTGATTGGGTAATGCATGAATACCGCCTTGATGATAAGGATTCTGAGGATACCTCCGGAATTCAGGTAGTTTGTGCATTAACTTACACCTTTTAGTTACTATCATTTGAATTTATACAATTTTCTATAGTTTAACTTGTCATTAATTTCTATGATAATTTTCTTATTTAACTTGTTTCCATTCAATTTTTTTTTTATTTACCTAATAGATTAGATAAAATCTTTATCAATTTAGTTCACTACAATTTCTTTCATTAATTTGGAACATCGAAACAACAGTAAAAGCGTTCACTCTATATAATGCCTAAATATTAATTAACCAAGTCACTATTTGAATTTTTGTTTTCCAATTGTTTTTGTGTAAATTAACTTATTTATTTATTTTCTTGGAGAGTAGAAGGAATAAAAAAAGTCTTATGCTTTAATTGTTATTAAAGGCAAAAGACATGTATGGACCACTGGACTTTTCGTCAGATAATGAAATTAGATTAGTGAATGATGATTAATTTATTATTCTTTTTTAAATATACACACCACTGCTTGTCCTACAAAGTTTGAATTAATTTGTATGACTAATTATATTCCCTCAAAAAAAATTATTGATCTTAAATTCCCCAAATCTTTTTTTTTTTTACCCATTGCGAGTTCTTTTACATCAAAACATCAGAATTCGCAAATGTTAGTAATTGAATTACAAAATTTAGTTAGAGATTTCAGATAAATTAATTAAGAACGTGCCAAGTGCATGAATTGCATGGGAAGCTTTTTCTATTATCTTCACTGTTTTAGGTTAATAATAGAAGAATAAAATATATTTTTTTATTACACTACCTACCCAAATCTCTAACATATTTGTTGCTTGAGCTGGTGTGAGATCTCTTAGTGAATGTTTGGCCTCAGTCTTTTTTTTTTTTTGTTTCTTTTCTATCTCTCTCTCCAATGAGACAAAAGTAAAATACTCCAATGTGAATAAATCCCTTGTGGCATCTATTATTTGCTAATCTTAATTGTCCAACTTTTTGGACATTCTGTGATCTACAAGTCTAGATTCAATATATATAATCAAACAATTAAATTTTAACAAAAGAAAAGAGTCCTGATCCAAAAGCAGCACCAATCACTTTCACCGTATAAAAAGAGTGTTGGCAACTTTATACTTTATTCCGAGAACTAATCAGTCAGATCAAACAAAAGAGGATATAAATATTAATAAAATTGAGGAAAAGAAAAAATAAATATAAATATAAATAATTAATGACTACATTACATAATTTGCAGGACTCTTATGCATTATGTCGTGTATTTAAGAAGAATGGAATGTATTCTGAAATGGAAGAGCAAGGAAAATTTAGCATATCAATAATGGAGAACTCACAAGGTGTAATAAATGATTACGAAACCTTGTCACCTGATGTTCCAATTCCAACATCATCTTGTTGTGCCGATGAGGAAGACAAAGCTGATTCATGGATGCAGTTCATCACAGATGATCCATGGTGCACGTCAAACATGGCTGGTGAAGAGGTTTCTCATGTCACTTTTGCAGACTAATAACCATATATATTTATACTTTGGAATGTTGGTATTGGTGGTGCATGGTGAATAACAAAACATGAATGGATACAATATTTTTATTAATAATAAAACAAAATATAAATAGTATATACATTCTACATGTCGATTCTCTCCACTATTAGAAAACTATTATTTATATATGTGAATGGATTTAGATATTTTGCTATATTGTACCATGTATGTATTGGATTGACTCCGGCCTTGAGCCAATTGATTGAATGGACTTTTGGGTTTTTGTTTCTGACCTTGCTTCGTGGAAAAAAATGTTAATGGTGATAGAGAATCAATGTCTCCGCAATCACGGCCATTGAAACAGTTAGCAGCCATAAATATTACTTATGTTCTTTGTAATAATGATATATTTTTGTTGGGGGAAATCCGCAAATATACATAATCACACGACCAATATAGAAGTAAGTAGAATATCGTTATTAATTGAACTGTCTATTAATTCTAATCAGGCTTAATAGCTTAATATACTCCGAATAAAAAATAAGAATAAAATTTCTATTTAGTTTCAAAGTAAAAATAACATGTCAGATGAAACACATACCTTATTATATTTGACATAATGTAAAATATGATATACTAATTAATACGATTTAAAGTTAAAGCTATATTTAAAAAATTAATCAAAGTTCGAGCTATGTTAAGTTATTAGGTCTTCTAATTATTTATCTAAGACTATCAATAGTTGAATTAAAAGTCTAAATATATAAGTGATTTTAGAATCAAAACTATTAAATTATTAAATTAAAACCATGAATATCTAAAAACAA
>CANYLF011024147.1:0-17383 GCA_948193215.1 Bocquillonia castaneifolia | reverse complement strand
ATCGGTAATAAAATTAGTTGTGGAGTTGTTTGACCATAAACCACAAGTTCATGGGTAAATTATATTTAAGTGAAAAAAATGATTAATTCAAATGAAAATCTAATTGAATCACACCGACAATTAGTTAAGTTTTTTTTTTTTTGAACTGACAATTAGTAAAGGTTATTCCTTGCTTTTCCTTATAATTCAATTGAGAAATAAAAACAATGCAGAAGCCAACAACAACGAAGCACCATGTCATCATATAAAACTTATCTTGAAAAATCTCGCTCGAAGGAGAGAAATTGAATTTAAAATTTATTCTGTTGAAATTTATTCCTTAATTTATCTCCATCATCTTAAGGATTGCCTTCCTAATTTCCCTAATTGTATATAATTACTGATATCTAGGTTGTAGTAATTGATTCTTTAATTATTGTAAGTATCTATAACCATAGACTAGTATGGCTATATATTTATATATAATTATCGAATAAGAATGTATGTGAATAAAAAAAAAGTTTACCTTAATTTTTTTAAATTTGGTATGACAGCGTGGTTTTTTTGATTCATAACTAAAATCTTTTTCATTCTAAAAAATATAAGTGAAGAAGGTATTAAATCATCTGGTTTAAAACTAGTTACCATTAGGGATGTGCAAAATTGAACCAGACTGAAAAACTGAACCGAATCACTCAATTTCGATTCGATTCAATTTTTATTTTAAATTTTTTTAAATTTTTGAATCAAATCAAAATATAGGCTTAAAATCAAACCGAACTCCTATTTTAACAAATCGAACTGAAATTAATTAATTCGGTCTTGACCAAATATATTTTGGTTCGGTTCGGTTTTAAAGTTCCAAAAATAATTCAGTTCGGATTAAACTGAGCCGAACCGATGCACATGCCTAGTTACGATTGTTGTTTAATCTGAATGTGTTTTCAATGTAGGACTCACTCTTAGTGAATCAAAATATGATGTTTGGTACCAGTGAAGGTTTGTACAATTGGCAAAGTCCTTCTGGTTTCAGGGAGAGGTCTTGATTTCAAGCGTCGACTTTTATCACGGAGGTCTGGCTACCAACGAACCGTGCGGCACTAGCTACTTTCTACACTCAAACATGTAAGCTAGTCAGCCTTACTCCACAATTGCCAGGTGTGGACAGAGTGCCCTGGACCTGCCCGTCGGTTAGTGTCCAACGGCAATAGCAACAGACTCATTAGATGGATTTTTAGAATTTTATGAAAATAGATGTGGAATCACCACCCGAATTACATCAGGATCACCTAGTGATAAACAAACAGATAGATTCCTCAGGAATCTCCATTCGTCATCACACAAAATGATTTCTGCGTTCAGAATGCGTCATGCATTCTTGGGGCAATTTCCCATTTAATTAAGTAATAGTGTCATTATTTCCTACTAGAGACAAACAATATAAAGCGATAAATCACTCGAAAAGTAGTTAACCCGGAGAGGACTTATCAGTCGACCTTGAAGCTTCGAATCAGTCGATCCATAGTGTTGTTTCCTCCACTTCTCCTTACCATCGTGAAGGTCTGGCCGGACCTTTGGTTGGAGGTTCGGCCGAATGTTTGGTTTGGGTTAGGCCTAAGTCTTGAGAATAATCAAAGCAGGTGGGACATCCGTTTGGGACATGAACATTCGGCCGGACCTCATGAACATCCGGCCGGACCATCAGACATTCGGCCAGACTTGCGAGTTGATCTTTGAATATGTCTTCTCCTGTATTATTACAATTCCTTACAAATAACAAGTGCACAAGGCAAGCAAAAGGCCTAAGCTACTCCTAAAGGTCTATTATGGACTATAGTAATGGCTTCCAACAGTAACCCGATTCTTCAAGTTAGGAAACTGTTCAAGTTTGAAGCTTCGACTATGGAGCTTCAAACTTGAATCCGGTTGTTTTACATCCTCGTAGCTTCACGTGGGACTCATATATGCAAACAGAATTTAAAAAAAATAGTATATGAAATATAGAAAGTTACAATAAGTTAATCAATAATATATAAATATAAGAATAGGCTTATTCTGGATGTATGGATGCTTCATAGATGGATGGTTGCCCTCAGAATAGAGGTAAGTTACCACTTTCAGGTAGAGAATGAGCTTATGGATTTGATGTAGTCTCGTCATTCGGAGACCCAAAGAACTGTGAAATGAGTTTCCCTGAGAAACCGAGTTTTGAAAACGAGTGCGTGTGTGCTCCCTTTTTCTTTTCCTCTCAAGTATTTTTCTCTTTGTCCCTCTATGTCTGTCTAAAAGAAAAGTCCCCCCTTGAAAATGTAAAAACTTAGGGTATTTATAGGAGAAAATTTAATATTTCTCAGCAACATGTTCAAGTTACAATATGGGTGTAGACCGGTGTAGGTTATAGGTCTCGAGTGCACTACGGATTCATGCATCTTGCCTCATAACTTGTCATGTCAAAGAAAATATTCGGCCAGAACATTGGTGAACACCAGACCGAATGTTCATTGATGGCTTAGTTGGGCCTCATGGGCCTACCATGGAGTTCTGTAGCTCTGTAGCATATGGGCTTGCTGGACATGATGAAGGTTCGGCCGGATTATTGGACATCTGGTCAGACTATCATTTGGGCCAAAATTCATTTTAAAAAATGTTTGGAAATCATTTTCAACCCTTCGGCTCACTTCCATGAGAAACTGGGTGACAGAGTGGTTCGCGTTTATACCGTATTCATCACTAGGCTCCCGCACCGCTTCCACATACCTGCATCCAAAATTCAGGTGTCTATAGTTACCCTCACTTTGTCGGAGTTTAGCAATGTTAGCCAATTAACTGAATAAACAAACGACAAAGCAAAGTAAACAAATATAAACAAACAAATAAAGGGATACAAAAAGGATACTGCCCGGGAGGTCGATAGTCGTCATCGAAAATCTGGAGATAGCCCGTCCCTAGATGAGTCTAGGACACTTTTATGGTCGGTCTAGATAGGGAACCTAAGAAATTGGTAACTTAAGAAGACGTTGGGTCAAGCCCAGGAAGCCTAAGACTCGTCCGGGTCTACTAGGCTAGGAATCTAGGTTTTTGGCAACCAAGATGGACGTCGGGGATCACCCGGAAAGCCTAAGACATGCTTGGGTCTGTTAGACTAGGAACCTTGGACACCAGAATCCTAAGGAGTTTTAATAAATTCTGGGATGCTGTTGGAGCTTCTAGTCCTCAGATGAATTTTTATCGTGGATGACTTGCTGTCAATTCTGTTGTATTTCTGTTGACTCATCTGTCATTTTTTGAAAGCTATTTTCCATTGATTAGCCTGCCAATTTGTAGTAGTTTGCTGGTGATAATTTGTCCATTTCTTGTTTCAGAGTTTTGGTAAACAACTTGTTGTCGTCCGAATTTTTTGAAAAATTACTTCTATGAGTTCTGAAAAATTATCTGGGGCTCGGCTACCCTTTTGAAAAATATTCTGGCTAACTGTAGAGTTGTTTGGAATTTTTCTGAAGTGTTTGATGTAGTTAATTTAACTTCTGGACTTAATTGCAATAATTTAGGCTTGATTTGGACATATTTATCACAAACTTTAAGATTTTTGGGCCAACCTGCAAGATTTGAATTTTCGGGGACCAAAATAGTAATTTACCCCCCCACTTTGTTTTGGGAAACCGCCTTTTCCACTTCCTTTCTTTCTCTTTCTTTCAGTTTCATTTTCCCTCAAAATTGATTTTACTATCAATTCCCCATTGTTCTATTTGCATTTGGGTTTTGGCAAGCCCTAGTCATCCTCATCTTCTTCTTTTCCTCCCATTTGCTCTATTTTCCACTTTATTTCTTTTTCTTTTTCATTTCTCTCCTTTCGGCCAGCGGCAAGGAGGCTTCATGGAGGGTGAGAATCAGGTTGCCTTGTTAGCTTTGGAGGCTCCCCCACCAGCTGTAGATGTCCTAAACTCGTTTTTGGATCGTACATGCTCCATTTACAAAGTGGATAAGTGTGTTTATATACCTGATGCTTGCGGCTTGGAGAGGGGTGGAGATCAAGCCAATGACAAATTTGGGGCTCAAATAGGTTGATATGCTTCAATAGAGGTTGGTACTCCATTGCTCAGTGATTTGTTGATGCCTTATTTGCTGTCATTGTGTTTTGGTGCAATTTTAGGTCTTTTATCGATTTACAGATTCGGTTGGACCTTCATGAACATCTGGCCGAATGTTTGAAGGTTCGGTCGAACCTTCAGGTCGATCTGGGAGGCTCCTGTTATTCATGCATTATGTTCTGGTGTCTATATGTGACTATGTTGGACTTGACCTAGTGCCTTAGAGCCTTGGATAGTGTTGTCTTGTGCATTTATAGTGCTTTGCATGTTTATGAACTGTGGACTGGTATATGGACATTCGTCTGGATGTTTGTTTGGTACGTAAAGGTCCAGCCGAACCATTATGATCATCCGTCCGGATGTTCAATGGTTCAGCCGAATCTGCGGCCTGTGTATGTGTAGAAACTGTTTGGAGCCCTTAACTCATTTGTTATTGGACTGTGACTAGGCTGTAGACTATGTGTGAATGTAATACATGTCTATAAATGTGTTAGAGCTTGTAACCCCTATGTTTTATACCCGTTCATGCATTGTTCGCTAATCCTTGGCCCGTTTATCGTGAGATTTTGCGCTTGTGATCCAAAACTTATTTGTTTTGAATTGTGACCGTATTACGGCCTATGTACGACTATAATATGTATGTGTGCATGTGACCGGGGCTGTGATTCCCGTGTTTGCATGTGTTTGTGTATTTTTTTGCCTATTTTCGGGTTCGTTTGCCCTTGTAAAAGTGTGTTTTGGTCCAAAACTTGTTTATTTTGAATTGTGATGATGATGTTGTGATTACATTGTGCTTACATAAGTGTTTGGATGCCTAAAATCTCAGTGTGTGCATGTTTTATGAATTCAGCACCCGTTTGTGCTTTTTGGCGTGATTATGGCTTGCCGTCGTGTTTGTGAATGCATGTTGGACTTACAGTGATTGTTTTTCTCTACAGAGGGACTCTGCTAAAAGCTTCTCTTAAGCTAGAAACTTTTGTGATTCCAGGAAGGCCTGAAATATGCTTCTTGAGTCTATTATAGCTTGAGTTCATCGTGCTGGCCTTGAGACATTCGTGATGCATTACCAGACCAGCTGGGTCATGTTGACCGTATCTTCACCTATGCTTTGATGGAACGATGGATGTGCAGTACCCACACCTTTCAGCTTCCCTGCGGAGAGTACATGATTACTCTTGGGGCC
Organism: Bocquillonia castaneifolia; assembly: GCA_948193215.1. Lineage (NCBI taxonomy): Eukaryota > Viridiplantae > Streptophyta > Magnoliopsida > Malpighiales > Euphorbiaceae > Bocquillonia > Bocquillonia castaneifolia. The sequence goes on along the minus strand of CANYLF011024147.1, from coordinate 12,133 downwards.
TTCGCAGCTATGACTGGGGTCCGATGTACTGGTGAAAGGATCCCTTTTGCTGGTGCCTTGTATTTTACCTATATGGATGAGAGGAATGCATATTTCATCCGCATGTTTGGCCACCAGCCTATCTTTTGAGACCATAATACATGAATTGTCTATTTCGGCATGTTGGAGTGGCTTGCACCATCTATCCGGGAGGGTCCGGATGGAGTCCAGCGGTATGCTGAGCCGATTATAGAGACACGTTGAGATCAAATGGCCAGAATCTTTCTCTTCCACTTTTTGGTAAGTACTTTGTTCAACAACGAGACCAGCAGTTTGTGGATCCATTTCGTGCCCCTGCTGAGGGATTTTGAGGCCATGGGGCTATACGACTGGGCTCTACTGCCTTAACTTACCTATACTCATGCTTAGACAAGTTCTCCATGGGGGTATAGGAAGCTAAATGGCTTCTAGTATATTGTTCAGGTAATTATTTCTTACTTCAATGTATCTTTAATTATTCACGAAGTTGTTGTCGATCTGTTGTTGTTTCTTTACAGATTTGGGCTATTGAGATGGGCTTGCTGAAGAACTTCTGGTCGATCGGGGTCCAAAGGATTTTGCCGACCTTGAGGAGATGGGGTGCCTCTCGTAATACGACCCCTCAGATGGACTTGGTAGCTCACAGGAAGGTGTTGAATGAGCTGACTCACACCAAGGAAAATGTAAGTACCCTTTTTTGTACTTGCATTGTCTTGTGTTCTGATTCTAGACTTCCATCTTGGCAGATTAAGTTTGACTGGATGGGCGATGTAGAGAGGTCGCCTAAGTATATGACTATTTCCTTGGAGAAGGACGATATGAGGCTTCTGCTGGTGGGCTCTAGATGTCGGATGTGGTTCCTGGGAGAGGGAGTTCATGAGCAGATTTAGGAGACAGAGAGGGAGTTGGTTCCTCAGGACCCTCCTCAAGACATGTTCTGGACCCAAAGGATGTCCGTGCACCAGGTCAGCCACTAGATTGTTGGTGAGGATGCTATGGATTTTATGGTTGAGGGCCAGGGGTATTCTGCCTTTCTGGAGAGCACCTGTTTACCTCCTCTTCATTTGCCCGCTGTGAGGGCTATGGCTGTGAGTACTTGCTTGCTCTGGGTCTCATGTTCTGGCTTTGACTTGTTTTGACATCTCTAATTATTCTTTCATGCTCGGAGGGCTGTGGCTAGGCTGCACAAGAACATCCGGGACTTGAACTTGATGGCTAGGAACCCTATTCGCCGCGTTGGTACTTCGGCTATGGGGGCCCGTGCTGGTGCTGCTATTGGTGCTTCAGGTTCAGCTAGGAGTGGTGTCGCTACACCTAATCGGAGGGGCTGAATCAGTGTTGGGCAAGTTACCTCCTTCGCTACTTTGACTTTCACCTATTGCACTCCTGAAGGTGTTAAGGAGCAGGTCATTGAGCCGTCTGTAGACCATCAGATGGTTATTCCCCCCCGACGTTAGCCATGTAAGTATGTTATGATTGTCATCTCATTTGTTGCTCCGGAGCCTTTAACTCTTTGAAATTCTCATGCTTCTCCTGTTCCTTGTAAGTTCCCATTGATGATGCATACCAGTTGGCTGGTATGTTCCAGGATTGTAAGTTTCTGACCATGGAGTTGTGCACAGCTTGGCGAACCTAGTTGGCAAAGAGAAATGGAGAGATAGCCCTTTTGAAGACTAAAGTGATGCAAATGTCAACTGGGCCGAGGTCTTCATCGGATGAAGAGTCTTTTTCTTCAGGTTTTGAGTCTGAGGAGGAGGAGGAGGAGGAGGAGGAGGAGCAAGAGCAGGAGCCTACTAGATGTGTTTGCCCCAGGCGGAGTTAATCTTCTGCACTTGTTACGAACACTTCTTTTCTCTATTGTTTGGGCGTTTGTTTGGCCTTATATTCTGAATACTCATTGACGTTGACTATTACTCGTAGAGATAGCCTTTACTGAGCCTGCTGTCTATGTGTATATGTGTATGTTTAAATGTTTAGATGCTTGGATGCTTGGATGATGTCTGAACTTTTTATGTTATGATTATATGTTGATGCATGGTTGGAGAGTGCAATTTACGTCTACTGTTCACATGTATGCATGCATGGATTACTGTGAAATGCATGAATTACAGAAAATATAAGCTATCTCAGGTCTTGAATGTTCGGTCGGATGTTTAATACAGTGTGAAGGTTTTGCTGGATGTTCGATGAAGGTCCGACCGGACCTTTGGCCACTGCATGTAGGATTTTTTATGTTGTTGCTGCGTTTGATAGGTATGATGCCACTAATCTATTTCTTCTGCCTTCTGCCAGTTATAGAGCTTGCATGGTTGTCAATCTCTGCTCTAATGGGAATTGCCTCCTAATACTTATATATGCAAATTTTGGTTTGATGTGTGTGGCTTTGGCTATATAAGAAGAAGTGATTTTTAAGCTTATTTCTTCGTCATTGGCTCTCTCATCTTGCTCGTCTTTTCTTCTTCTTGTTCCCTTTGCTTTGTTTCATAGTCTTGTTTAGGGAATGGCTTCCATTCTTTCCTCTACTCCTTCCATGATTGTGGGTTTCATCCGAGAATTCTTGGGTGATAGTCATCAGAAATGGAATTTTCTTTTTGACTTTGCTTTGTCTCCTTTGGTTGCTTTGAAGGGTATAAAAATTGATGAATGTTTCCTTTGTAGCACCGCCAAGTACTGGAACCATCAAGATCATGTGTTTCATTTCAGGGGCGTTGAAATATGGCCCCTACCTGAAGCGTTTACTGCCATCCTAGGGAAGAGTTTTGTTTCTTCTTCAATTCATGTAGCCCTACCTAGCTTGGAGCTAGATTTTTCCAGTTTTATGGTACTGTTGTTTGACTTAGCACCCTAGACACTGCAAGTCTACTCTCATCATAAAAGGATGCTGCTACCCGAGTTAATGGAGAACTGCCAGCATAAAGTGATCAGTTGTCCTTCTTGGAGAAGGATCATTGCTTTTTGTCTGTATGCAGGTTTTCTGTTGGTTGACCCTGATAGCATGGGTGACATCCAAATTGCTCACATTATCGATCAGGTAGAAGCAGGTGCAAACCCCTTTCTGGTTACTTTGGCTGAGACTTTTGTGGGTTTGAACTGTGTTTCGCAAGGTGGCAGGTTTAGAGGAAGTTCGATGCTTCTGCAAGTTAAGGGTAATTTTTTATTTTTTGTGTGGGGTTTTAGGTTTTTTTTTGGCTTTATTGATGTGTGTTTTGAGCAGATTTGGCTAAGGGAGAGGCTAGATTTGATGGAGGTTCCTAGAAATTTGAGCTGTTATGTACCTTGCAACTGATGACCTGTTCTCTGTCCCGTGCTGCATTTCGTGTGACAGAAGATGAGTGGGATGACTTTCTGACTAACCGACGAGAGGATAACATCCGTTGGCATTGTCCATGGTGGTCTCTAACCAAAGTGACAGTTGGACTTTTTGAGAGATGTGTTCCCCTGGTTGGGTTGTGCTATTCCAGCTTTTATACTCCATCTTGGCTCTGTCGTCAATATGGCTAGATTCAACACATTGTGCCTCTACTACCTGTCTTTGAGACCTCACTTCTGCAACCTTAGTTTCTTGCCCAGATTCATCGTGAATGGTGTGGCAGACGTTGGATTACCAATGTGATATTCTATAACAGCACTACAAATAACTAGTTTTAGAAGGTATGAGTATCAATGCAAGATCGTGAGGCATCTGCTTCTCATTCCCGAGAGCTGCGTTCCTAGTATGAAGCAAGCAGGATGGAATATGCAAATGCTGGGCATTAGAAGGTCTCATATTCGCCCTCTACTCATGCTGAAAATGTTTCTTTTTATGCAAATGTAAACATTCCATTATACCATAAAATAAGACAATTTTTACCAATAATTCTGCTTTATTAATGCAATGCAAACTTTATTTACAAAAGTGTATTGTACTGATTGCGCTTGATATTGCCCCCTGTTACTAACTACCCTTCGCAGGTTTTTTGGCTGGATATTTTCTCTTAAACCCTAATTTTTGCTTGAGTGTAGAGTCTCAGCGGGATTATTTTTCCTTAATTTTTTCCTAGAGCGCCTCTTTACGAGGTTTTCACCCTAGCAGGCTGCCCTAATTTTTGTATAAGTCGCCCGGAATGGGTATTCAACTTATCGGGCTCTTTTCTCTGTTTTTTTTAAAGGTGGTATTTTTTGAGCCTATCCATGTTGATGGGTTGAGTGAATTCATGGCCGTCTAAGTCTGAAATCTTAACTGCTCCTTTTGGTAGGATTTTCACGACCGGATATGGGCCTTTAAACTTGCCTCGAGGATCAAAGGGAATAGGTCGGGCCTGTTTCAGGACCCAATCTCCCTCCTTAATAGCACGAGGCTTGATACCTTTGTTGAATGCTCTAGCTAACCTTTTTTGGTATAGTTGAGTGTGGTAGAGAGCCTTTTTTCTACTTCTTTTCTGCCCATTCTGTCTCTGACAACCGTGATTCCAGTGCAACCTGTAGTGACTTGCATTGCATTTCTATAGGAAGTACCGCTTTTCCCTCGTACACCAAAGAGAAAGGTGTTTGTCTCATTGCGCTCCTAATGGTGGTGTTTTACCCCATGATAGCATACAGTAACTGCTCCGACCAGTCCCTGTACGTTCTGACCATCTTTGTTAGAATCTTTTTAATAGTTTTATTGGCGGCTTCGATGGCCCCATTAGCCTGTGGTCTGTAAGGAGATGACTTGTGTTGCTTTATACCATTCTCTTCTAGAAAGTCAGTTGTTTCCCCCTGGAATTGTACTTCATTGTCTGACACTATATTTTGAGGAATCCCAAATCTGCACTTGATTCTCTTAGCTAGGAATTTAGTCATGTTACGGGCAGTAACTGTGGGAAGTGAGACGGGTTCAACATATCTGGTGAAGTATTCAACTGCAACGATGATGTATTTATAGCCATTGGAGGCTGTAGGCTTTATTGGATCCATGATGTCGATTCCCTAGGCGGAAAAAGGCCAAGGAGATGCAAGGTTATGCAGTTCTGAAGATGGAATGTGGATCTGATCCCCGTGTATCTGACAATTGTGGCATTTGTGAATAATTTTATTGCAGTCTCTGTCCATGGTATCCTAGTAATACCCTTGCCTCTGTATTTTCAATTCTAACATAGGTTCACTCATATGAGGCCCACAAGTTCCAGCATAAACGTCTTTCATGATTTCATCAGCTTCTTCTTTTGTAACGCACCTAAGGAGTATTCTAGTAGCTAACCTTTAGTACAACACGCCTTCATGGTAAGTGTAGCTCCTAGATTGGAGCCTTAGGGTAAAGCATTGCTTGCTTGATGATTCTGACGGGTATTCTCATGCTTCCAGATATCTCATGACGTCATGGAACCATGGTTTTTCTTGAGGTCCGGTGGAGCAAACTACTTCTTCCTTTAAATAACACGGTTCTCTGGCTCTTGTCATTACTAGAGGCTTTGTTTGTATTTTACCAGGATCTTCCCATACTGATGCGAGTATAGCCAAAGCATCGACCGTTTGGTTTTCTCCTCTTGGTAGATGAAATAAGTCGCATTTTTGGAAGTAACTTTTGACCTGCTGTGGGCACTCAACATATGGTTTTAGTTTTTCATCCTTGACTTCCCATTCATCTGACGCTTGGCTAATAATCAACTTCAAGTTCCATAGACTGAGATTTCTTTAGCCCTTGCTGAACTCGCAGATTCTAACCTAAAGATACATGCTTCATATTTTGCCATGTTGTTGGTAATGGGGAATTCTAGTTTCTTTACAAGTGGAATTCGTTCTTTTACAGGCGTTAAGAATAACACACCTACCCCTACTCCTTTGTGGTTCACTGCTCTGTCAAAGTATAAAACCCAACCTTAGACTTCTATTGCATTAAGTCCTTCGTCTGGGAACTCGAATTCAAACTGTTCAGTTGACACTTTTGGATTCAGAGCTAGGAATTCAGCAATGGCTCACCCTTTGATTGTTTTCTTAATGACATATCGGATGTCAAATTCGATCAACAACACCATCCATTTGGCAAACTTCCCGATTAGGACATGAGCTTTATATATGTGTCGTAGGGGATCTACTTTAGCCACTGCTTCTACTTGATAGGACTAAAAGTAATGCCTGAGCTTTCGAGTCGCCCAGATAACTGCCAGATAAGTCTTTTGGACCACATCATATTTGACCTCGTAGGATAACTACTTTTTGTTGAGGTAGTAGACTGCATGTTCTATCCCTGCTTCATCTGCTTGAGCCATCATTGCACCATTGGCTTCTTCTTCTAGTGCTAGATATAAGATTAATGGTTTTCCAGCTTTAGGAGGTTGCAAGATTGGCGGGCTGGCCAAATATTATCTTATTTTTTCGAACGCTTCTTGGCAACTGGAGTTCCACTCCTTAGGCTGATTCTTACTTAGCAGTTTGAAGATAGGATCACAGACCATAGTCAATCAGGATATGAATCTGTTGACGTATTGGATTTTTCCCAGGAATCCTCTGATTTCTTTCTCTGTCCTCGGGGTTGGCATTTCCTAGATAGCTTTGATTTTATCTGGATCCACCACAAGCCCTTTTTAACTGATTAGATGTCCCAGTAATTTTCCTTCTGTTACTCTAAACACACACTTCTTCGGATTTATTCTCAAGTTGTATCTTGCCACTTTTTCAAGAAATTAGTCTACGGCGTCAAAGTGTTGCACACGGGTCAGGGACTTAACCATCATGTCATCCGCATAGGCTTCTACTTCTTTGTGTATCATGTCATGGTACAAGGTTGTTGCCATTCTCCGATATGTTGCCCCCGCGTTCTTGACTCTGAAGGGCATTACTTTGTAATAGAAAACACCATATTTAGTTATTAAAGCCGTTTTTATCTTGTCAATCAGGGCCATCAAGATTTGGTTGTATCTGGAGAAACTGTCCATAAAAAAGTACATGACACTGGCCGCTGCACTATGAATAAGTACGTTGATATGCGGGATGGGGAAGTCATCTTTTGGTGATGCTCTATTCAGATCTCTGAAGTCAACACACATTCTAACTCTGCCGTCTTTCTTAGGAACAGGGATAATATTGGCCAACCACCCTGGATATTCAACCACTTCCAAGAACTTCACTTTTAACTGCTTGGCTATTTCTTCTTTAATCAACTGTGCCCATTTTGGTCTCAATCTTCTGAGCTTCTGTTTAATCGGCTTCATATTTGGGTCAGTAGGAATGAAGTGTTCTGCTATATTTCTGTCAACCCCAGGCACGTCATTATAGGTCCAGGTGAATACTTCCTTTCTGTTTTTAAGAATTTGTTCAAATCTCACTCTTTCTTCAGGAGTTACATCATATGCGGTCAGTATTTCTCATGGCATTTCTTTTGTACCTAAATTGAATGCACCCGTTTACACATAATTAATGTTAAACATGCTTATGCTATGATCAATGAAATGCACAGTATCATCAAGATGAACATCACACAAATAAGCAAAGTTGGAAGTTATATCATTGACCTTCGAAATGAAAACATCCGCCTCCTCAAAAAGGTCGGGAGTTATTACATCAATGGAATAAAAAATGTTTACAAGTGCATTAGTAATAAAAGCATCAAGGTCAGAGTAGTCAGCCTGGGTACAAGCTTCTTTATCATCTTCTTTTATAACTATTGCTTTCATCTTGGAAGCCAGGTCTTCAGTAATAAGTTCTTCCAGGATTAGGGAAGGGCTAAGGGCGGAGCATTTGTTGCCCCCAACTTCATCCAAGGTCTTCTAGGTTTCAAGTACAAAGCACTTATACAGACCCTTCTTATTGGCAAAGTTTTTTGTCCGTTTCCTCGAAGAATCTCCTGTGTACCCCAAACCTTTGCGGGTAGTCTGAGTTTTAAAGTCAGGAAGTGTAGTAATCCCTTGCTGATTCTTGCATAGGCCAAGAGTTGGGAAATAATTCATCTTCTGGAGTATAGAGCCGACTTGTGGGTTCACCTACTCTTCATGGATTCCCATGATTTGGAACCCAGTAGGGGAGATTTCACCTTTAGGCATAGCTTGCAGCACTGCTATGGATTGAATTGGTTCAACATTGACTGTCAAGATTCCTTCTTCGTATGGGCTCTTGATTTTCTGGTGAAGCGTCAACGGGATTCCACCTAAAGAGTGAAACCAGGGTCTTCCCAACAGGACTGCAAAAGTCAAGGGGATGTCTAGCACAGTGATGCTAACTTTAGATTTGATTGGCCCCACTTTGATTTTAGTGGTGAACATGCCTTCAACATTCCTTTTAGAGTCATCATAAGCCCGAATGACAAGGCCTGATGGTTTTAGATCTGAATGGGAAATTCTTAATTTGGGGAAGAGCTTTGTAGGGCAAACATTGATGGAAGACCCATCATCTACCATAACGCATGAAGTTCTTTTGCCATTGACTTCAGTAGTAATGTATAGAGCTTTGTTGTGATCACGGCCTTCTAGGGGTAAGTCTTCATCAGAGAATGTGATTTCACCAGGCTTCTTTTTCATCATGAGTCTGACCATGTTTTCTAGAGAAACATCCTCCGGAACCCTGATCTTAGACAGGGCATCTACCAAAGCTTTTCTGTATGACTTTGAATAAACCAGTAAGTCCCAGATACTTGCATTAGCTTTAGTCTTTTACAACTGATCGTTATTAGATCTTCTTTGACCTCCCCAGTGTCTCTAATAATCTCTTGGGCAGGGCCATCCCTCCTGTGGCTGGATTCTGGCATGTGTCTGTCTAAACCTTTCCTCTGATAATCCCTACCACTTTGGGTGACTTGCTGTAATGAGGCTTCATCACCTTGGGTCAGGCAAAATGCATCTACCATCTCAACTTCATCATCACTGGAGGAATACCAGGCATCGAACATGTAAACGTCTTGGACCCTCCAGTTGACTTTGTCTATAACATGTAAGAATCCCTCACATCTCCCAACTATGGTAACTTTTCTTTCAGTTATTTCATGTAGATAGTGATAGTGGTTCTGAGGTCAGATTCACTTTTAAAGGAGGCTAGGACTTCGGTTTCAGAGAAACTAGATTCAATGCACATGTTTTGGTTCGGTGAAGGGACTTTGTAGTAATTTGGAAAAGGGTTATGTTTGGTGCTAGGGAGTCGGTTATCTGGGTCAGTGATTTTTCCAGCTTCGAGAAGGTCTTGGATGGTGTGTTTAAGCTTGAAGCAGTTATCTGTGGAATGTCCATGTGTTTGGTGAAAGTGCATCGGGTTTGTGACTTAGTGAATTTGGGTTAGGTGGAATTTGGCTGGTTCAGGTTTAATCAGGCCTTGTCTTTCGAGTTTTTCAAATACCTTGGATAAGGGTTGGCTAAAATTGGAAAATTTTAGATTAGTGATAACCCGGTTTACATCAGCTATTTTCATGTTTGAAGGGCAATTATAGGTAGATTTCCTCTCTAGTTCCTTTTTCTTTCAGCCTCTATTTCTTCACACTGCAACCCATCATCATATAAGCTACTAAAAGTCTTGGGATTCATAATCTGTAGGGTCTCTACCATGCCTAGGAGCACATTCTGGACCATGATTTTAACTTGGTCCTTTTTAGAAGGCCTATCTTTAAACAGGGCCACCTTATTTCTCCAACGAGTAAGAAAATCAGCGAATGATTCATTATATCTCTGTTTAGTCATTTCCAGGTCTTTCAAGGAAACTTCTAGCTTAGTGTTGTATGAATATTGCCCCATGAATGCATCATAAAGCTCTTTCTAGTCGAATTGAACAGTGGTGGGCAGTCAGTGGTACCAGTCTTGCGCTATCCTGGTTAAGGACAAAGGGAACACTCCCACTTTCTGTTCATTATCCAAAGGTGTGGCAGCCATGATGGAACTATACTGCTTGATGTGAAGCTTGGGATTCCCAGTTCTATCAAACTTTTGCATGTCTGGCATAGCAAATTTAGGAGGTAACTTCTTCATGCCTTTGACCCCCATGTTGTCTAGGTTAAAGTCAACATCAAATTTCTTCCCCCTGACCATATCTTGTAACTGTTCCATTCTTCTAGTAAAGGTCGAGATGACATCCTGGTCATCATTTCTGTCTTCCTCTTTAGGAGGTGGATCCTCTGGTGTTCTATATGTGTTAATGACGTTCTAGACCTCCTCCCTAATCATAACCCTCAGAGCAGACATCATTGCTTCCATATCCAAGGTTTGACCTGATCCGGACATTCTGCTTAAATTAAACTCTCTTGGATCGACACAACCTCAAACCAAACGTCTTCCTACTCATTTTCAGGCCGATTAAGACTTAATATTTACTACAAAACAGGGGTGTTAGCAGTATGTCATGAGATGCAGATGCACGTATGCATGACAAGAAAACAAGAAAACTGTTAGCTGTACATGTAACAATTACTACCGAATGGCATGCCTTCCAACCTTATTTCTCCCACACACGTATTCAGTTGGTCAAAAGTCCAATTCCTAGGTAGGATGGGGTACTTTATTTCATCAACAGGGGATAATAGTTGTAACACCACAACTCAAACAAGACAAAATTGTAACACCACAAGATAAAAATAAACAATTAGAAGAAAACAGGGTAAAATGCACGATCGTGTGTCCTCACGCATGACCATACGTTTTCCTTATGCATGATCATGCTTAGGGATGCACGATCATGCACATGGTGTCCATTAACTTGCAAACCAAAAGTGGAAAAACCGCACGAGCCACTTGCACGACGAAGCCTCGTGCACACGATCAAAGTGCACGATCGTGTGTACCCAGAGCACGATCGTGCATGCCGTTACACAAGCATACAAATGTTTTGTCCCAAGCACATAAATAGTACCATTAGGGATTTCATTAAGACTCAAATCATACAATCACATAAAACCCACATACATCTTATACGCAAGATAACTCTTATATATACATAAAAATATACCTTTATACAATCAAATACTTCATCACACATATATTTAATCATGCTTGTCAATTACCAACTCAAAACCAATTACAAACATATATAATTAGCAAACCAAATGCACAAAATGCTCATTATCCACTGGCCAACCTGAACTTCTATTGCAATGCACGTAAACTTCTATCTTCAACCTGGAAAATTATGCCAAGGGGGTGAGCTGGCAACTCAATAAGCATTTAATTAATTAACCAGGCATATATTAAGCCAAAACTACTCAAACACATAAATATCACATACTTCATACATAAAACATTCAATTAAACCAAACACTCCATTTGAACACCTTCCAAGATCAATCAAGATATTTCTCATTCATGGCAATTCATAACTAAATCATTCTCACAAACCATCAACCAATCTCAAATCACAACAATCTCATCAAATCAAGTTCGGATGACTCAACCTCACATTTCCTCACATTTCATTTCTTTTTCTCATATCATTTCACATTTCACATTTCACAATTAGGTGGCCACTGACGAGACTATCCTCTCGGCTCAGTCTCGCCATCTCACACATATGGGTAGCTATCCGCCTGGCTCAGCTTTCCCGATCACACACATCCCACATTCCCCAAGAGTCATCCTTTTCCATTCACAATCACAATCTCAATTGCACATCATTCCATCACAATTCACAAATTCTCATCACAATTAACACATTACCCATCACAACCAACTCACAACTTTGCAATTTACTCAATATATCATCAAATCATCATTATTCTACTTCAAGTTCAACTATTAACACCCAATCAACAATTTAAGATACAACTCAATCCAACAACATAGCATTCAAGCAAACATAGCAATTTCCACTCAATATACTCAAGATTAACCAATTAAATACTTACAAACATGTAGAACAACCAATTTAAGCCTTCCTTCTCAAATTCCTTCCTTTTGGAACTCCCCTAAGCAACATAATCCATACAACAATCAATTCAATATCAATTCCATGTCTAAACACACAATTACTACTCAATATTCCTTCCCACATGTATTAATTACATAATTATGAAATTCTAACCAAAAACCCCCAAATTCTACATAAACTCTAAGATAATAAAACTCCATAATCAACAATTACTTACCTCAATCATCTTCTAAACCTCAATTACTCTATTTGCTAGTTAAAATCTCCCATCTTTTCTTATTTTCTCCAACCCAAAGCTTAAGAACTCCATTAATGGAGGTTTGTA
>CANYLF011023529.1:0-10423 GCA_948193215.1 Bocquillonia castaneifolia | reverse complement strand
TTCTTTTCTTTTGTGATGGCAGTTATATGATCAATACAACTCAAAGTCTTTTTGTTGTTCACGAGTTAAACTTAGAAATGGTTATGTATTTAATATGCATTTATATCTGACAATTTAGTTTGTTTCTTGTTTTCTCAATTTTATTTATTTCAGAAAGTAAGCAATCGCAATTCACATCATAGATCCAAGTTAACTATGCCACATCGTACGAGAAGTAAGCCTGTAAGGGAGATTTTATATGAAATGGTAATGCATTTGTTCTTTTACCTATTTATGAAATGAAAATGGTAATCTAACTAAAGCAAGAGAATAAACAACAATGGTTTAGCTACTAAAAATGGAAGAAATAACTATTGATTGAAAAAATAAAATAGAAATCCAACAAATTAAAATAGACATTGTTTTGCATGTATTTTATTTTGTGTCACATGAATGTTATTAATATGTTTCTATTTTATGAAGGGAGGCAAAGATGGTAACCCTCCAGACTTGGCCACTATATTTTTTGAAACTTGCAAGAAGAATGGCAACCTTGTTGAACCCAAAACAGCTGAGAAATATGTATGATCTTAATTTAATTTGTTGCTGTTTTTTTTCTCATTCTTATTATCTCTTTGCTTGAAATATATGTGAGTACTATAATTAGATTATGATGTCATGTTCTCCTTTAAGTGGTTTCTCTTAGTTTGAACTTTTTATATTCTAAGTAGTTAGTTTAATATAATATAGGATGAAATTCAAGAAGTTATCCGTTCGGAACCAACCCTTTCTTATCTTCAATTAGCTGAGAAGTGTTTTGGACCTCAGCGTCACAGCCATGTTGTTGGGTTTGGCGGTGGACGAAGTCGTAAAGATTTGAATGGTTCATCTTCTAAAAAGGCTGTACTTGAAGCCGAGCTTCATGAAACAAAAGAAGAAAATTGATCAATGAAGGTTCACATGACTGCTTTAGAAGAGGAATTTCAAACGTTTATGGAGATGTTTCTTTCCCTACAAAGCAATGACCAGCCTCCATCTTCTCCGCATTCACCACAAGACCTTATGCATTAAAGTAAAGTTTAGGTTATAAATTTTTTTTTTCTCTCACTATCTATAACTTTTACGCACTTTGTGCAGACAAGGAGGTTTTGCCTCAGAGCATGAGCCATGACTAGCAACTGCGGCACTGTGTGTTCAACTGCAGGGCTGAAGTGGTAGTCGCCACCCAAACCGGCATAGGGAATGTCTTACAAGGTGTACACCTCAATTCCTCTTAAGAATATGAAGGATGCATTGACCTCAGAGATTCAAGGATCGGACTTATCAATTCCCGAACGTGATTCTTTACACAATACTCCTAGTATTATACCAACCTTCATTCCTTCTAACAAAGCAGTAAAAATATACAACAATTATAACCTACCTTTTACATATATATACATGCAAGAGTGAGTTTCTGACAACAAACAAAGGTTAATTTTAAGAATTACCAGCCATTAATAGGGTTAATTTACATGCAAAAAGGTCATAACAAGCACATAACAACTAACACAGCAACACAGCCTAGGGTTTCTACCATTTTAGACCTAAAATCATTAAAAAAAAGCATTAATTAACCAATTTGATGCATAAACAGACCTAAACAATTGCCAAAGGAAGTTCAGAAGCTTACCTCGTCGCTGCTTTCCACGTGAAGGCTACTGGATACTTATTTACAGACTTGCAGAACCACATATTTTGACAAAATAGAACCTCGGAAAGCTGAAGAAGTGGCAACGCCACACAAGGGACTGGCGTTTGGGCCCAATGCCACTAACCCACAGGCATTGGGGCCCAATGCCACTCCTACTTGTGGCGTTGGTGACCAAACAAAGAACAGAAGATGCGATTTGATAAAAAAAGCAAGGTTTTTAGGTTTACCAAACCCCAAAAGTACACATACAGAGACAAAAATGCATAAAATAATCACCAAATATATACAAAAATGCATGAAACATGGCAAAACAACCTAGATCTAGGCATGGCATGAATAAAATACAAAAAGATACAAGCTTTACATTCAAAACATCAAAAGATCACATCTTTACACATAAAACATGCAAAAGGTATAAACTTTATTCACAAAACATGTAAAAGACATAACCTTTATTCACAAAACATTGAAACAATATGATTTTGAACGTTATAATGCAAAGAAACAAGCTTTATTCATGAAACATGCAAAAAAATCACAACTTTAGACATTAAAACTCAAAAAAAGCATAAGCTTTATACATTAAAACTCCCAAAAGAAACAATTTTTATACCTTAAAACAAGTTCATGATGTTAAATAATTCAGATTTGAAATATAACATACTAAAACATACAAAGAAAATAACTTTACATAGCAAAACATAAAAAAGGTGCAATCTTTATGCAAAAGAAACAAACTTCATGCAAAAGAAATGATTTTTATGATTTAAAATATAAAAATAAAGAACTTTATGCATAGAAAACATTTAAACAGCATCAAACAACGCAAATCTGAAATGAAACACAAAGAAACATGCTAAAAAAGCAACTTTCATAAAACACAATGCTTGTTCATGACATAGAATGGCATTTTAACAAAAGAAACGTGCATAAACATTATTTAAACATGCAAAACAAAAGATTACAGCAATAAAAAAAACAAGTTAAAACATCATGCAAATCATGAAAACATGAAAACAATCATGAAAACATCAAAGAAAACAAAGATTAGAGTGCTTACCTTGCAAGGAATTGGATTGGAAGTGCTTGAGTACCCTCAGATCTGATTTGAGTGACTTTAGTATTGATTTTTGTTGATTAAAGGCTACTAGAAATTTGCTTCAATGATTTAGAAACTCTAAACTACCTCTTTAATGCAAGATTCGAAGAGTTTTTTAGCTTGTTTTGGGAAAAAGTAATGTGAAAGAAAGTGTTTCTAAGCTATCAATGAGTTTTATAGTGTTGATATCTGTAATCAAACCCTAAAATTTGTATGCTCTCGTTGCCTCCCCCTAAAACCTAGTTTTAGACCGATATTTATATCCGGTTTAGCTTAAAACTTAAGCTAAGGTTACCACAAACAGTTTCCTACTGAAAAACCATGACTTGAGCCTAAAGCAAAGGATTTTTTGAACAAAAATAGCCCTTTAGAGCTTTGGGACGCGTGTACGAATCATACGGGCCATTATGGGTCGAAACAGCCCAAAAACAGGCTTTTTACAACTGAAATCGCCTGACTGGCATTGGGGGCCCAACGCCAATCTTCCTTGTGGTGTTGAGCCCAACGCCAATCACATGAGTGGCATTGGGCCCAACTCCACTTGAAAGAGTGGCATTGGGCTCTTTTAGGCCTCCAAACGTCTAATTTTGCTAAAACTTAAAATTGAGAAAATGTGCGGAATGACCTCAACTATCAACCAGTAAAATTTCAAGTCAGTTAGACACTCGTAGAAAAAGTTATGATGAAAACCGTCTGAGAAATGCATCGTTTATGCTCAAAACCAGATTTTTGAGAAAAACATACTATGCAAGCTTAGGAAACACTTAAAGTGGAGCAACTATAATCTCTAAAAAACAATGTCAACTTAATTCATGCTACTTAAAACATGAATGATCATCACTAGGCCTTCGAGCCGCTTCCGTATTCCTGTGTCAAAAATTAGGTGTTAACACTTTGTATATAGGTATGCAATATGTTCTTTAGTTATGCTATAATGTGCATCCTATACTTGGAAAGATAATGTGACATGAGTCAACCATAAGCGTGTGAGTAAATAGATATGTAAATTAGTTGAAAATGTCTTTGTGCCCCTGATGTTGTGCCAATACTATTAATGAATTGTTTTGAGTTGTGCTTTTGAGTTTGACACTTCATTAAATGAAATATCTCTTAGTGTAACAAATGTAGATAGCATGATATTTTATTAGTCAACAGATAACTTGTTTTGAAATTTCATTGATACTTGTAGTTTTAAAAAAATGCATGAAAATGTGAAGTTAATTAGATGTAATTATCCGAGAGCCTATTTACTATCAATATTTTTTGGTTGTCTAGTCTTTGTTCTCGTTGTTCTTCCAAACAAACTATTTTAATTCAGTACTTGTTTCCATTTTATTTCTTCAAGTAATTAATTAGTTTTCACAACTAACCTGCTCATTAAAGTTTTCACAACTAACCTACCAAAAATGGGGTTCTTTAGTTTTTTTTCTAGAAGTAAACATTTTCTATCACTAAAAATAGAAAATATGGCTAACAAGCCTCAAGTTTACCACTTGTTTTGTACAACCTAAGTATGGTTTATATTTGTCAAGTGTTTACTGACAACCTAATAGGATTTATGCTTTGATTATTCACAGCCTTTTCAACACCAAGTAGTATGATATTTGATGATTAGATACATACTAGACTAACTATATGCAGTATATATACTAAGGTAAATGCACAATTTTGTATTCATTTAAAACACTCAATCTTGAATTTTTTTTTTCTATTTGAGCTTGAATATACTTCTAACATATTTTTATTATATGATTTGCTAATTACAAGTGACATTAACATGGACAAGGAATCATCAACAATTCTTTTTGGATATAAATCACACTTCTCTCTTTTGGAAATATATATAGGCATATTTAATTTTTTGGATTATGTGTTGAAAGGTGATGCTGCTAAGTTTAGGTTAAGGATTCATCTGACAAACTTAAGTCATGTATATACAGAATTCAATTCTAAAATGTTATATTAAATATGTAATTAGAATCTTTTGTTATGATTAACTGAATCTAAATAAAAATGTGACTTATATTTAAAATGATGCCTTTTTATCTGTATCATTTTCCTTAATATTATCATTGTATCAAAAAAAATATTATGAGTAGATTATTGTAATAAATGAAAGAGAAATAGCGACTACAGGTTTGGTCACAAAAATCAATATCACTAATTATTTATTCAGAATAGTTTCATGCTTATTGCAACCGGTGATCTAGTCGCAAATATAAATTCTTATGGAAGAAAATGCCATATTATTTTCCATATTATTGTGACCGGTGATCTAGTCACAATTGATATAAATTGATATATACTATTTGATAGTAACGATAGGGAAACCCTTCACAAAAGTTAAGTAAGTTGGTCGTTATTGATATCATTAGCGACTAGAAAATTGACTTTCGCTAATAACTTTTTAAGACCGGAAAGCAATTCCGATCCCCAAAGACTTTTAAGGCCGGGGCCTATTACGTCACCATACGACTGGATTATTCCAGTCACTAATAGTTATTTGCGACCAAAAGTTGACTTTTAACGACCGGATTTCCTCTCGCTAAAAGTCATTTTTCTAGTAGCGTAGGGTCATTTTCCTTAATAAAATGTATTCTCATCTTGTATAGAATCTTTCAATTTATGAACGCTAATGCATGTACACGGATAAATGACTAAACAAGAATGATGACGTGAATGATAAGATATCTTATGCCACTATGCAAGGTAGCAAGGAAAGACGGTTGCAAAGGGCTTTATGAAATAACGGTTAAGGAGGCACCCAAACATAGATTTGTGGGCATTCACAGTAGGAAGCAGGCAGAGCTACTTGACTGAGGGACAGTTGATCGAAAGAAAACTTAGATTCGCCAGCCTAGCAGGCGCGCGTTGTGCTTATCTTATGTGACAACACTACAGAGTGAGTGGTGCTTCTAGGCGGGCAGCTCTGTGTGATAACACTATAGAGAAAGCAGTACTGTTAGGGTCATGAGGCATTACATGCTCAAAATAATGCACACATGCTACAGGTTTTGAGAACAACCCCTTTATTTTGTAGAAAATGGAAGACAAATTTTGGCTCCATCAACTCCATAAGGCCATAAAGGAAGAGGTACAAGCCCTCGCACAAAAGCTTAGAACTAGAAGGCCCACAAGGTCTACCATTGAACAACAAGAATGGTCACAACAAAGGAAAGAACTCTTGATGGATTTGGAAAATCAGAGTCCCCTACCTTAACAGAAAGAGCCCACCTACAACCTAAAAAGAAACCAAAGTCCTGATCTGACCACAATACATACTCCACCCACCGACAAAGGGAAAAACATTAAACTTGAACCCCCGGAATGTCCACTAAACATCTATGCGGATTATCATTCTGGTCCTGACGAGCCCATAGACTACCCATTTGACTTTCATGCAACCATATATGACTCTGTAGCCTACTACCATTGTAGACACCTGATTTTTGGATGCATGTATGTGGAAGCGACGCGGGGGCCTAGTGATGACTACGGTCCAACTCGGACCACTTTGTCACTGAGCCAAAGGGTTAAAAATGATTTCAAAATGTTTTCAAAAATGAATTTCAGGCCCATTGATAATCTAGCCGAACCTTCATAACTCCCCTTAGGCCCACACTTCACAAAAAACCATTTTAAGCCCAAAGGATCCAACCGGACCTTTGGTGATCATTCTGCTGAATGATCATTAAAGATGTGGCCAGATGATCACTTTAACATCACAAGTTATGGGGTAGGATGCATGAACCAGTGGTGCACTCAAGACCTAAAACCTACACCAGCCTATACCCATGCTGCAACTTGAATAAGTTGCTGTAAAAGATTCATTTTTCTCCTATAAATACCCTAAATTTTTACACTGTTAGGGGGGATTGAGAGAGAGGATTTTAGAGAGAGATCATAGAGGAAAGAAAAGAGAGCATCACACACACACCCATTTCAAAAGCTTGGTTTTTCGGTAAAACGTATTTCTCAGTTCTTTGGGTTTCTAAACGAGAAAACTACATCAATCCAGAAACATATTTTCTACCCAAAAGTTATAACATACCTCTATTCTAAGGGCAACCAACCATCCACAAAGCATTCATACATCATAATAAGTATATTCCTTCATTTATTTATCTCTATTTTAGTTTGCTGTAACTTGTCATATTTCATATATTAATTTTATTTTATACTCTGATTGCATATACAAGTTCCAAGGGAATCCAAGAAAATGTAGAACCAACCGGATTAAAGTTTGAGGCTCTATAGCCCAAGCTTTGACCTTATATAATACCTAAAACTCTAAAGCTTAGGCTACTGTCATTAGTCAATTCTACAACATAGAATAGGCCTAGAGGAACAGTTTAGGACTTTATTTGCCATGTAAAGTTGTTATTTGTAAAAATTTGTAATAATATAGGGGAAGACATATTCCAAACCAGAATTATAGATCCAACCGAATGATCAAAAGGTACGGTCAGATGTTCAGGTCCCAAATGGATGTCCCACCTGCTTTAATTATTTTCTAGACTTAGGCCTGGCCCAATCAGAGATCCGATCAAACCTATGGCAAAGGTCTGGCCAGACCATCACGATCGATGTAGAAGACAACCACTAAGGATAGACTGTTTTAAAGCTTCGAGGTTTATCAGTAAGTCCTCTCCAGGGCTAATCAGTCGATCGGTAAGATTTTCTAACCCTTTTAAATTATAATTGATCACCTAGAACCAGCTATAAATAATTAATAAGACATTTAATAAATAATGCTCGGGTAAATAGTAGAATAAAAGTGGTAGAAAATCATTTCACCTTTCCTTTCTTTAAGGGTGTATGTATACTCCTGTCATTCAATACTTCATGTAAATAATAAACAAATTAATGTGTAAATATTAACTCATAAATATATGTGAGAATATTTAGAAACTAACTGTGGATGTTCTGCATGTAAATAAATAAGGAAACAATCTACTTTGTTAATTATTATTAAAATAAGTAAGAACCCACCAATGTAGTAAATAGCACTCAATCAATCAGGTTTAATTACATCGAACCTAATGTAGAAATAAAATTGATTAGAAACAATATTAAGTGTGACCATTCATTGCATCCTACTTTTCATGTAATTTATCACTTTATATTATTTTTCTTCTATAGGAAATAATGACCTTATTACTTAATTAAAAGGGAAATTGCCACAAGAATGGATGACTCATTCTGAACCCAGAAATCATCTGGAGTGATGACGAATGGGGATTCCTAAGGAATCTACCTGTTTGTTAATCACTAGGTGATCCCGATGCAATTTGGGTGGCGACTCCACAATGTTTTCATAAAATCCAAAAAATCCATCTAGTGAGTCTGTCACTATTGCCATTGGACACCAACCGACGGGCATGTCTCGGGTGCTCTGTCCACAGTGGTGACTCCATTGGTGAAGTTTTTACAAATAAAAATGAATGAAGATTACGAGTAATTTTCCATCTTTTTAATTAATCTGGTCATTGTTCTTCTTTTGTATTGCATGTAGTTCTACATTTTTTAGGGTCCCTATAAACCACGGTACCACTTATAATGTGATCCAACGATTCCACGCCAGTTTCTTGGGTTGTATTATCAGTGACTACCACTCACAATGACTGAGTTGTCCTACAGTGGCTTAGCATCTTAGTAATGGTTCATGAGCCATTGTTAATAGGAAACTCAGGCTAGATCTCCTACCATCGTAGCAATTGTTAATGGGAGCCCGACACTGTGGGAGCCTTAGCCAAACCAAAAGTCAAAATCCAACATCTAATGACCGTAGAAGTTTCCACTAGGTTGTGCCCACTAATCCTTCTTGTTGTAATGCTGCCATGAGTATTTATGACCATAAAGCCTAAAGCCTATGCCAAAACTCTGTCCACCAAAAGGCAGAATTTATGTAAAAGGATTCAGACTCAATTATCATAAGTGATATTTTTTACTAGGATAGTTTGAGAGAACATTCTTACATGACGGTACTATCATCCCCTGTTGATGAAATAAAGTACCCCAGCCTACCTAGGAAATGGACTTGTGACCAACGGAATACGTGTGTGGGAGAAATAAGGTTGGAAGGCCTGCCATTTGGCAATAATTGTTACATGTACAACTATCAAGTTTCTTGTTTCTTTGTCTTGCATACATGCATAGATGCATTTGCATCTAATGCATACTGCTAACACTCTTTTCTTGCAGTAAATATTGAGTCTTAGTCTACTTGGAAACAAGTAAGGAAACGGTTGGTTCGAGGCTGTGTTAATTTGGAAGAATATAATCTAAGCAGAATGTCGGGGCCAAGTCAGAACTTTGATATGAAGGCACTAATGGCTGCTATGAGGGTTAAGATTAAGGAAGAAGTTCAGAATGTTGTTAAAACTGACAGGATGCCTAAGGATCCGCCTCCTAAAGGGGAAGATAGAACTGATAATCATTATGCTATTTCGACCTTGACTAGGAAGATGGAACAGTTACAAGACATAGTCAGGTGAAAGAAATCTGATGTGGACCTTGACTTAGATAGTATGGGGGTCAAAGGCATGAAGAAGTTACCTCTCAAGTTTACTATGCCTGACATGCATAAGTTTTATGAAACTTTAGATCCTAAGCTTCACATTAAGCTGTATGGGTCCATCATGGCTACTACACCTTTAGATAATGAATAGAAAGTGGGAGTATTCCCTTTGTCCTTAACTGGTATAGCTTAAGACTGGTACCACCGACTACTAACTACTGTCCAGTCTGATTGGAAAGAACTTTATGATGCTTTCATGGGGCAATATTCTTCCAACACTAAGCTGGAGGTGTCCTTGAGAGACCTAGAGATGACCAGGCTAAGATACAATGAATCATTTGTTGATTTCCTCATCCGATGGAGAAATAAGGTAGCCGTGATAAAGAACAAGCCCTCTGAGAAAGATCAAGTAAGAATTATTGTCAGGAATGTTCTCCCTAACATGATAGAAACTCTCCAGACAATGAATCCCAAGTCTTTTAATGACTTGTATGATGATAGGTTGGAGTGCGCAGAAATAGAGGCTGAAAGAAAGAGGAACCAAAAGGAAATATCTTCCTATAACCGCCCCTCAAACACAACAACAGCTAATGTAAATCGGGTTATCATTAACAAAAAATTCTCCAATTTCAACCAACCTTTATCTAAGGTGTTCGAGAGACTTGAAAGACAAGGTTTGGTCAAACCTGAACCAGCCAAATTCCAACATCTTTTCATCATCTTTCAATTTTAGCCAACTTGCAAATTATCAGGGCCACTGGTGATGTGCAATCTCTAATTGATTGTCACGCCCTAGTTTCTAAATTAGGGAATAAACCTTAATTATATCATATCATTTACACCATAATTGTGTGTAATTCATTGCATAATATTGATTGGTAGAATAATTCTTGAGAGCATCTAGGTTTTATGGAAGTTTGGGTTAGTAAGGACCTAGTTGTAAGAAAAGTTAGGGGAGCTATTTGTAAAAGAAGTATGAGAGTTGGATTATATAGTTAGTAGGAATAAGTTTGGGGAGTGGTGTAGGGAAAGTGTTTCTAGAAGGTGGACAAGTGGCCTATGGTGGTAGGAGTGTGACAAGTGGCTTTTGGAGGGAGGGAAGAGTGGCAAAAGAATAGTAAAAATAATAATA
>CANYLF011023420.1:0-12246 GCA_948193215.1 Bocquillonia castaneifolia | reverse complement strand
CAAGATAAAATCGATATCTACAATTTTCATGAATAAGTTGTAGCTATTTGAAGATTGTAAAAACCTGAAAAGTGAGTTACAAATCAGAAGCTATATGTAGTATTGGTTGAAATCAAAATTTTAAAATAATTAACTATTTGGAATTAATTAGTACAACTTATAATCTTTCTAGGACTTATAAGAACTGTAGTTATATCTTGATAGAGATAAATAGATCAAAATATTGAAGCTAATTTAATAAATTTTTCCATCATTCAAGCTATTGAAGAATGAATTGACGATTGAAAACCTAATATTTAAAAGGTTTATATATATATATATATATATA
The DNA here is from genome assembly GCA_948193215.1 of Bocquillonia castaneifolia. Classification (NCBI taxonomy): domain Eukaryota; kingdom Viridiplantae; phylum Streptophyta; class Magnoliopsida; order Malpighiales; family Euphorbiaceae; genus Bocquillonia; species Bocquillonia castaneifolia. The sequence continues at coordinate 11,918 of CANYLF011023420.1, read as the reverse complement.
TATATATATATATATGTATATGTATATGTATATATATGTATGTATATGTATATATATATATATGTATATGTATATATATAATTTATATGTTTTTTTATTAGTTTGAGTGTTCTTTTTACTATAGTGTAACACATTTGACAGGCCATAACTTAACCTAAAAGACTCGGAACTGAGTGATTAAAAAGCCTAAATTCAAGATAAAATCGATATCTACAATTTTCATGAATAAGTTGTAGCTATTTGAAGATTGTAAAAACCTGAAAAGTGAGTTACAAATCAGAAGCTATATGTAGTATTGGTTGAAATCAAAATTTTAAAATAATTAACTATTTGAAATTAATTAGTACAACTTATAATCTTTCTAGGACTTATGAGAAACTATAGTTATATCTTGATAAAGATAAATAGATCAAAATATTGAAGCTAATTTAATAAATTTTTCCATCATTCAAGCTATTGAAGAATGAATTGACGATTGAAAACCTAATATTTAAAAGGTGTGTGTATATATATATATATATAATTTATATGTTTTTTTATTAGTTTGAGTGTTCTTTTTACTATAGCCATCAACTATTTATTTAAGTCTATTTAATAATAAATTTAGATTATGATTAACGTAGAATTAGTGATTAATATTTAATATATATATATATATATATATATATATATATATATATATAATTTATATGTTTTTTATTAGTTTGGGTGTTCTTTTTACTATAGCCATCAACTATTTATTTAAGTCTATTTAATAATAAATTTAGACTATGATTAGAGTAGAATTAGTGATTAATTAGTTTATTTAAAATAAATTTGTGTTTATATTGAATTGTCATAGGAAATTTGAATTTTTAATGTGAAATTCGCAGCTTGAAAGTGTAACACATTCGACGAGCTATAACTTTAGCTAAAAAATTCAGAATTGAGTGATTTAAAAGCCTAAATTCAAGATAAAATCAATATCTATAATTGTCATGAAGAAGTCGTGGTCATTTGAAGACTGTAAATACCTAAAAAGTTAGTTAGAAATCAAAAGTTATGTGGCGTTCAGTCTTGGTCAAAATCTAAATTATAAAAGGATTAGCTACTTGTAATTAATTGAAAAAAGTGTTAGTCCTTTTAGGTCTTATAGGAAGTAGTAATTAGATATTGAGATATATAAATTTAACGAAACCAAGACTGAAAATTTAGAGTTGTTTTTCTCTCTAAAAAAATCTTTAAACTAATTTTACAAAATTTTTAATTATTCAAGCTATTAAAGCATGGATTGAAGATTTAAGACATAAAATTAAAATGCATGAATAGAAAATGAAAGACTTAAAATTAAAAAAGTTTATAAATTTTTATCTTTATATCATAAATTTATTGGTAATCAAGTAATATGGTTTAGCTTAAAAAGTAAGAAAAATAATTTGAGAACATAATTATATCAGTAACGAGTACCACATACAGCGCACGTGAAGAAAACAACTAGTTAAATTAGAAAATTAGGAGCATTGTCTCCACAAGTCAAGAGCAGAAAAACATTTTGAAAATTAAGAGTATAACTAGTTGCCCATTTACATATTATGATGTTATCTTTCTGAACAGATACTTTTTTTTTTATGTATACTTTCATTCCATATGTTTTTTTTATAAGACTTCCATCCATTCCATATGTTACAAATTATTTTTATTAAAAATTTTAATGCTTGTTCTTCTTTTAGTTATTTATGTATGACTCTATTTCATGCATGGCAGCAAAAGATTTTTAGGTGAAGTCACCTTATTTTTTACACCAATTTTAGAAAAAAAAAGGATCACATCATTAACTTTAAGTGAGCATCAAAAATTACAAAAGTAAATGACATGCTGTATGTGTGATATAAACTCTGACCTACGGCTTTGTCTATAAAAGGTAGGGCTGAGAAAAAAACCGAATGAACCATAAACTGAACCAAAACCGATTAATTCGAATTGAAAAATTAGGTTAATTGAACCGATGATTTAGGTTTAGGTTTTTTTAATTCGGGTAACGGGTCGGGTTCGGTTTTTATCCTAAAAACCAGCGGGTTTCGGGTATCCGCCCGAAAGTTATATACATATATTTTTTTTAATATTTTATAATTCTTAGAAGTTAAAAATTATAACACAAAGTTCCAAACTCATCAATTGTAACCCTAAAACTTCTAACATATCATTAATTTTTATATCATTAATTTTCTTTTCTTTATTCCAATTTATTCTCATTCTAAAATCTTATTATTTCCTCCATTTTATAGTTTTTTTATTAAATTTTTTATTTTGGATATTGTTATATTTTATTTATTTGCAGATTTTTTATAATATATAGACATTTTTTGTGTTAAAATTATAATTAAAATTTTTACGTCCATAAATTAATGAGAAATTTGTAGCTTATCAAAAAAAATTTTAATTTTTAACGGGTAACCGGAAACCGACGGTTAACCGACCAAAAATTCGGTTAACCGAACCGATGGACTTTTCCATCTAACGGTTCGGTTTCGAATAGAAATTTTATTGACCCGCAAATTTCGGTTCGGTTCAAAAAAATGCCTCACACCCCTAATAAAATGTCTTAACGCCATTTATCTAAAGAAGCTTAAAAACTTAATAGGGCTAATATTTAAGCGCATTAGAGTGCATGGATGCTCTCTAGTATTACTACAATTTTTTTTTTTTTGAATTAGCACATGAAGATGTGATGGTTTTTTTTGAGCAATGCAGACAGACTCCTTAATTAAATAAATCTTCTGATAACATTATACATGAGGTTACTTTGATTATAGAATTAGGATCTACCGGAGGTAAACACCATTACATTACTTATGGATTAATATTAATGTTAAAATTAACAATGTTTTGAAATTCACAATCTTAATCCCTACTTGATCACTAGACTCAAACTTGTTGTATATTTTCTTTCTAATGTTTTGAATATGCATTTGTATATTTTTTATACTTCATACGTTAGAAGGTTATTATTGTTTATAAGACGTGATCACGTTTGATTTGTGAATAGATGTGACTGTTGAGTATAATAATTGATAATGTGACCACATCTAATAATGTTTGATCTTTAGATCTGTGTGTTAATATGGTAGTTACTATAAGACTCATTCATATCTCTAAGATTGTCAGAATACTTGTACATTGGTTCTTGAAGAGTTGTATCCGTTCGGATCAATCTACATGACTTTTCATATAAGTTTATGTTTTCCTATTAATAGATCATGGAGAAATGAGCTTTGATTGCAGATAAAAACTCATTTACTTAAAGCTTAAACAATTTTTAAAGATCAAACCACAATATTTCTCTATTTTTATCAAGTGCATAGTGTAAATAGGTTAGGCTTCATTTTATTCTGAAGGGAATTCGCATAAACCTCTAGTGCACTTTTATGAAGATAAATTTAGTCTAACACTCTGCGTGGATAAGAGGTTCTAAGGGGAAGGGAAAGTGTTATAAAGGGAAGGGAGATGAGAGGAGGGGAGGGGAGGGGAGAGGAAGGGAGGTAACTAATTGTGTATGGATTACAAAAATTAAAGTAAAGGGAAAGTAAGGTGAATGTTATAATAAAATGACATAAAAACCTTTAATTTATAAGGGTATAAAATTAAACTAATAAGGATAATTTAGACATTTCACTAATATTCTATTCTCCCTTAAGAAGTTCAACTACTTTACACCTCAATAATAAATTTAAACCATTCAAGGATAATGAATGTGAATTATTCTCCTTCTATTCCCCTTCCCTTCTATCTCATCTCCTTATCCAAATAAAAAAATTTTAAGTTCAACTCCAATTACCTTCTCTTTTCACTTATTTACCCTCAATCCATGCAGAGTATAAAAAAAATAAATCATACACCGCTTGAACCATTATCTTTTCTAAATTTTTTTATTCTCGAATTTTCTTATTTTCTCCGACAAAACTTAGCTATAAAATGGGAAAATTTTAATTTCCAACTGAATCGCCTATATATATGTACACACACACTGCTGAGGTTTTCTTGTGGGCAGCGGTCAATTTTCTCTGAGGGTGTCGATAATAGTACAGCCTTGTACTAAGAATCTTAAAAAAAAAAAAAAAAATCTGACTTTTTTCAATACAGAAGCAATAGCTTCTTTTGGCTTTAACAGAGATCCTTGGAGGTGGATTGCTACGATTGGGTGGTCGGCTGTTTCTGCTTGAGTTTGTTGACCTATGTATAAATAATGTATTAGCGTGACTATCACTATGATCGTGACACCAAACAAACTTTGGAACATTTATTAGGTGAAATTAATGGGATTTGCTTACTTTAATTAATAGGATGGTTTTATTTCCATTATTGTTATAGTTATGATCTTATCCTCATTCTTTACTTTAATTAATAGGATGATTTTATTTCTATTATAGTTATAATAATTGTTAACATCCCAATAAGAATGTTTGTGTAAATTATAAATAAAAAATTAATAAATTATAAATTGTTAATTAATAAATGTGTGTTGAAAAAATAAACAAACTTAAATTAAGAGACAAAAATGTCCCTATTGGGATGTTTATGATCTTATGCAGTGAGAGAGAAGATATTGACGCTTATTTTTTTGGCAGATAGATTGCGACCCTTATTAATGATTCTTATGCTTATTAATCACCTCTTTTAATTTGTTACAAAAAAGAATAGTTTTTAATTAATGACATGCCACCTCTCAAATCCTCTAACTTTCCAGTTACCCTATCATGCATGAAACAGGGAATTATGGGTGTCCACAACATACCAACCAAGCTGCTCGAAAATAAAATAAAGCCATGAAAACATTCTTTGCATGATATGAAGTCTCAAACCAAGAATTTTAACTTCCATTTTAATATATAATCTATATTCCAGTTGTAGAATAGAATAATTTGCCTTCAAAATGTAAACCCACAAGGTGCCCTTGCATTGCATGTGCAAGCTAAGAGAATTCGTTCCAACAGCAATTAGTGAAATTTCATTTGAAAATCATACAACCATCCACCACCACCTGATGCTTCCTTTTTCAAATTCCTCTACATTTTAGAAGAAACATGGTAAACAGATTGATAATTCTCAGTACCTGTATTTACAACAATGTCACAGCATGAACCAAATGAATACTGGAAAGTGGAGGGGAGGTCAATGAATCAGTCAGTTCATCCACTACAGTACACTTGGAAATTTGCTGTCACCCCCTCACCTCATAATATTTGCAAGTAGTTTCTTTTTTTCTTCTTCTTTTTTTTTTTCCTCTGTTTGTTTCCACTAGGACTTCAATATTTCAACAGATAATGCATGAAAGTAATGAAAAAGGAAATAAAGCTTATGAGCCTCACTCAGTTTTGAAGATCACCAATGACAATTTGCAGAGGCTTGTTCCATCATTTTATAGGAAGTGTAATAGATGAACCACCAAAAATCATCCCCCTCGGAGAAAATCATGGAACCACCCTCGGTGCTATTTCTTCTCACTTAAAATGAACAAGCTACAGAGAAAGCTGAACCAATTGAAGATATACACAATGCACAATTTCAGTGTCATGATTTTTTTCCATTGGGTTTTGGTGACTGGTAAGGCTGATTATATGGAGAAGCGCGTGTATCACTTAGACTGGATAAGCTCCTCAATGGCTGCCCGTTCCTTGTTACAAATCCTGCTTGTGTTCTGATCCCATTTTTAGTATGCATATTTGACTTATTGCGATCTGCTTGCATGGTTTGGAAGTAATAAGAAGAGCTGGCCATATCCTTCATGCTAGGCAAAGGCTTTAGTATTTCAACAACTTCACTCATCCGGGGTCTGGCTTTGGGGTCACGGCTAAGACACTGGCCAGCCAACTGTATAGCTTTCTGAGCACCTTTGATTGAAAAGTGACCTTCAAGTCGCGGGTCTAATAACCTGTAGAACCTTCTCCTATCTGCAAAATGTGGTCTTGCCCATTCTACAAGGTTGTGTTCCCCATTTGGGCGATTTTTATCCATAGACCTTCGGCCAGTCAGCATTTCAAGCAAAACCACTCCAAAGCTATAGACATCACTTTTTGAGGTCAAGTGTCCTATGCCAATGTTGGATGTGCAGCAGAATATTAGATAATAAGAACATACAAATATACTGACCAAAGTACTTGCCTACTCACCATCAAAGTAGATGATACTTTATTTTGAAACTCAATGTATCAGTTGATGCAATAACAAAACAAATAATTTTGAAGCACAGTAGATTACTAAACATAGTTCAGCACACAGCAAATTTGAACTTATAAAGATAGTTCAGCACAAAGCAAATTTGAACTTCCTCCTGGAATACCAATTCCTTAGATATATGGAAGATAATTTTTATCCGATAAATGAGTATTCTGGCTGCAAGGTCAATAGCATGGTGTGAAAAATTTTTTTAAAAAAAAAGCCCACCAATTTGGACCAAGGAAAGAGTGTTGACAATTTTTAAAAATAAATGACATTACAATCTGACAAGAACAAAATTTAGTTTGGAGATCCCATCCATTATTCACATGAATTATTTGTATGATCATCTCCAGCCTCAAACAAAAGGGAAACTTCATGGGTGCATAATAGACAGATCAAGACGAAAACCCAAACATTCAAAACCAACTTGTAAAATGCAAGGGTTTATGGTTGTTTTAAAAGACGCTAAGAAAGCATTCTTGTTTGTTTGATGATTAGCTCACGTGCCTTTGGAGCCAACTAACCACAAGCCACAAGATTCTCTGTCATTGGATTTCAAGCCAAAAGCCTTAAAAAAATCCTCATGACTGCCGTCTGCCAAAATGTCTGCCAAATATTCACTGTTGCACTTATGAATATGATAGAGAGGACATAAATGAGAGCTTCTAGTGAGTGCCACCAATGACGGACGCAGAAATATTACATAGGGGGTCTAATTAAAAAAATATATCATTTATAAAATAAAATTTTATATTTATTACAATATTTTATTCAACATACATAAATTAATATAATTACAATATTTCAACATTCTTTTTTTTTTTTTTTTGAAATATTTGAATAATAACTTCATTATGAATATCTATTAATATATCATTTTCAAGTTATCAAATAATTACTTATCATAAAAAAAGTTATCAAATAATTATTTGAAAGTTTATCTCACATTTGATTATATGTACTTTGAACAATATTTATTAGAAAAAAGAACTTTTTGTCACTATTATAGCAGTAATTTGTAAGAACTTACTAGTTATTTTTCAAAAGAACATGTTTTTATTTTTCATTCAAGCAAAAAAATTAATAAAAAAAAAGGTACAATTAATTTAGAGAAATTCAAATTACAATAACATCCTTAATTGTCATAAAAGTTTTAAATGGGGTACTTTAAAAGAATGTAAAATTTCAGGGGGGGGGGGGAGGCAATGCCCCCTTGGCCCATATGTCCGTCCGTCCCTGAGTGCCACCATGTTAATGGTCCCAGTGATGACAAGAGGCAACAAGTGCACTTTTTGTAAACTTATCAATACTCTCCCTCTTACCAATGGTGGTTGTGGCATCTCAAGTAATATACAGCCAATGGCAAGGGGGAATGAATGACTCACTTTTTAAGTCACTCACACATGCAACACAAAAAGTCTGGTGATTGCTCGGCACAAGGATGAGTTCAACTAGAGTTGACTCGTGAACTTAAGATGAAGCTTGACCTTGGCTTGCTAGTCCTAAGAAAATGAGTTTGAGTCGAGCACTTAATTAGCTATCTCAAGCACTGCCATACGCCATATGCTTAAATGACCATTTAACAGTTTCCTTATTGTCCAATTTTCACAGGAAATAAAAAATAACCTAGCAGTTATAACAATTCAACTACAGCACCTGCATATATAAAGACATATAAATAAACAAAAATCCACATCACTTACCAGTCATCACATATTCAGGGGCAGCATAGCCATATGTTCCCATTACTCTAGTAGATACATGAGTTTTACCACTCTCAGGGCCATCTTTGGCAAGTCCAAAATCAGAGAGTTTGGCATTGTAATCCTATAATGAGAGTATCATTCACTCAGAACATGAATGAGAAATAATTGGTATTGGAAACAGAATTTACTATTGGTCCATGTATCAGCCACATACCGCATCTAATAAAATATTTGATGTTTTAAAATCGCGATATATCACCGATCTTTCAGCCTCTTCATGAAGGAAAGCAAGACCTTTTGCAGCACCAAGTGCAATTTTCATTCTGATGGACCAAGGAAGAGGTAAGGACCCTTCTGCATATGAAATGGTTGTTACCAGAGAACATTAAACATCAATTACGAAGATGGATACATTTAAAAGGAAAACAAATAAAATAATCTGGTCCAAAGGACCAAAAGGAAAGAAAATGCAAAATGAAATAAAATATGATAAGATCCATAGTGCTGTAATCAATCCAACTATAAGACTTACAGTTTGGAACAAAATGATGTGAATGAATTCTATACTAGTAATTCAGTTAATTCATCACGCCTATAAAGGAATTAGTAGCCAGTTAATCGTCCCCCAACTCACCACCTTCCCCAACAAAAACTCCATTACAGATAGAAAAGGAGTAAAAAACAGAAGCGCAACAAAGAAAAAAAAATGTTCTATTCAATTCCTTGCTTTTAAAATTTAATTTAAGAAGTTGCCTTTCTATTTTGAATGAATCTAGAAGCTCCTGATTGACATACAAAATAAAATTAGTAGAGCATTTTCAAAAGAAAGAAATGCCTACAAACTTTGGTACACCACTTAATCTAACTAAGTTCCACCCAAATAGAATTACTTGTAGAAAAGCACAACAAAAGGATGCAAGTCAATTAACAAATTCTAAATGAACCAATCATATGAAGCTATTCTAATTCCCTAGGTTGAGCAACCATTTCTAAATTACATGAAAAGGAGGAAAGGAAAGAAGACAAAGTATCTACAAAACTGCGAAGAAAACAAATTATAAGATCCCTTTTCTATATGCTATTCACAAAGGAAATGTAGTTGCCTAGAAGAACTTTCTAGCAATGTACTTCCCAAAAATTTCATCATTTGTCAACGAACACTAAATCGGCAAACAACATTGAATGACCAGTAGAGCTACAATGCAATAAACAAGTTACACTATACCAATTCTATTGCTGCATTAGGCTAAACATAACTTAATAGGAAATAGAACTACAAAAGTTCCTCTCCCATACAAATGCCAGTGATAAATATCTCTTAGTGCGTGCCTCAAGTGGACTGCTGCACATATCATGCACGATAATCTCATTTGTTCCATAAAGTTCTAAGTACAAGTTAAAATTTTCAAGGATGATACATGAGTCACCATCAGAAACCCTCATCACAGGTGAAGTGGCAATCTTAGTGCTCTCTCTAAAGATAGGCTAATTTTTATCCCCCAGGTCAAACTCAACGGAATTTGATCAATCCTTTTTTCTGTCATTAAAGTGGAGAACTGAACCAAAAATTCTCTTTCTTTATCATCAACCGGATCAATGTTGGCAAACAAAACATATCAGATCATAGATACATTATCTCTTAACATAAACAGGGTGGGCTAAAAATAATATTTAGAGGCCTCTGATTTCTGTAAATGTCACTAGAACTACAATACATGCCTTGACAATTGTTCAATGCATATAAGAACATTCTTATAGGACATTAAGAATCTGTCTTACGCTACCGAAACATGGGTGACCTGATATGCAAGATAAAATAGCAAATTTGAGTGTAACAATTTTTGAATTACATACTTCTGAAGAGGTGATTCTCCAAGCTTCCTCTAGGCATGAACTCATAAGCCAGCAACCTCTGATCATCTTCGATACAATAACCAATCAATTTAACCAGATTGGGATGGAGAAGATTACCAAGAAAACTAACTTCAGCCTGAAAAATTATGAAAAAAGTTACAATCCTAACAATAAGAAATAAATGTTAAAAAAAAATCATCTAGAGAGAAAGAGGGAAAAAGAAAGAAACAGTTCGCACAAGCCACTCCTTATGACCCTGAAGTCCATCATGGTTAAGCGTCTTCACTGCAACAGTAAGCCCTGTGCCGGGTTTCACAGGAGCAGTTCCATTCTCCTCTATCCAACCTTTGAAGACACAACCAAAACCACCCTCCCCAAGAAGACTCTCAGGCCTGAAATTCCTAGTCGCCAATTTAAGGTCATTGAAGGTGAAAATCCGCAGCTGTGAAGCAAGCTTCAGTTCCTCACTGAATTTTGGAGTAGACGCAGCACTTTCTCCATTACTAGTGGTTGTAGAGAATATCATAGGAACAATTGGTTGATCTTTGCTCTTCTCATCAGTCGATTTTCTTTCCACTGAAGATCAAAGCAATAAGAAAAAACTTAAACATTGCTATTCAAATTCAGAACTCTGTATAGATTTATACAGATACAGCTATTGTTAAAATTACGGATTAGTTAAATTTAACCAAGTTCAGTGACAAACAGACAAGGTAGTTGCTATCAAAGAATTACTGCACAGAAAATGATCTATTGGTACTGCTTAATTAAACCATACATATCATAAAAACCAATATAGCCTTCCTTAAAGCTCCACCAAATTGACATATTTCATAACGAACTCTTTAATGTAAAATGACCCAAGTTTCAGAACACTTTTGCCTCACTTTTCTCTATGTGGTCTAAAGTGCTGACTCTCATGAAACAAATCAAGACATAAATTTCATGGAGCTTCCAGCTTAAAACATGCATGACAGGGCTCTCCTCATCCTCAAACCTAAAAAGAAAGCTTATTGCAACCTCATCCCAACCCCATAGCAATAATAACATCAACAACAAAAATCTGAGGAGAAAAAACTTAAAACTTCATCATCATGGTAAATTCCAAGGAAAATGGGTCCTAGATGATAGAATAAATGTTGTTACAATAAGATCAATCCCAAAAATTCTAGACAACTTGCGACTTCTTCTCTTTACCTGATTTAGTGGAACAAAACTACAATAACATTAAAGTATAAAAACTGACCTCACACCTAAAAGAAACATACTTTTCTAAATTAAAAAAACATAAACTTGACAACCAAAAAAAAACCAACAAAAAAGAAAAAAGAAATCATTTACCATACTGAGTAGTGGTGCCACTAAGAGAGTTATCAACTTTTGATCTTGAAGGCATGCATCCTGCCATCAACCTGAATTTAGGCCAGCACCCAATACCCTTCTCCACCTCCTCCTCGTCCTTCTCTTCATCCTCATGCTTATTAATCTTATTCTTCTTGTTCTTTGATTTTTCTTGTAAATTTTTAACCTTTAAAGAATCAGGACCTAAACCCATCTCCAAAAAAAACAAGAAAAAAAAAAACCAAACTTGTATTGAAAAAGCTTAAAAACTAATCAAAATAAAGAAAACCCATTCCAAAGAATCTAACTTTAAGTCATTTAGAACCCATCAAGCACAAAATAATTAAAATAAAATAAACAAGAGGAAACGATCACATCACAAGAAGTGATACCCAGTTGTTGTGTTAAGTTTTTTAGTCAAAAGAAGGGTTGATAGAGATAGAAAGAAAGAAAGATAGTGCTTGAGAAAGAGAGAAAGTGTTCAACAACGGGCAGTTTGGGCAGTTTTGAAACAGTGCTTTGGGCAGTAGGGGCAAATTTAGACAGAGAAAATGGGTATTACCGTAACATTGGCATATTCCGGACAAACAAATCATATGATTTGATTTTTAAAAAAAAAAATTATTTAATTTTTTTATTAAAATACGTTAATGGATATATATAAATATAAACAATAGTATTTTTTTTTTAACATGTTATTCTACTGTATATTAAAAATATTTATCTAAAAATTAAAATAAAATAAATAGCTAAAGTATGGCAATGTTTTAGGAGTTTTTAATGTGTTGGTACCATTGAACTTGTGCCACATTTATACCCACT
>CANYLF011023416.1:0-16106 GCA_948193215.1 Bocquillonia castaneifolia | reverse complement strand
AAATAACTATAATTAATTAAAAGAAACTTACCAAAAATAATAAGAAAACCCCTTAATCTTCCTCCTCTTCTTCTTATTTCAAACTCTCTCTACAATCTCCCCCTCTTAAGAAATCTCTACACATTCCACTAACATAACCCATTCTTATCCCTTAAAAATTCATTTTCTTATTATTAATATGTTTAAAAATGTTTTAATTGGTGGATTTTTAAAGCTTCTTTGACTTTTAAGGCAACAATTAAAGGAAATACCATTTACTCCCCAAATAATATATCTACTATAAAAATCACCTCAAAACTAATCTTTTCAACATATATACCCCTCCTACCCATGAATATGATTAATGGTGCATAATTATTAAAAATTAACCACACTAATGGCACTAATTAATCACTAATGCATGTATTAATGTATGAGGATATTACACTTGCCCCTTAAATTTGACCCAGAAATCGAGAGAACCCTTTCTCGTGTTAGAGTTACAAGGAGAAAGTTCAAAGCTTTATTGAGGGAAGAAGTGGAAAATCAAGTACCTCTGGTAGGTGGGGAAAATGGTGATGCCAGTGGCAATGTTAACCAACAAAGACTACTTCGAGAGTATGTAATGCCTAATCACCTTGGTATATGACATCCTATCCTAGGGCCAATAATAGCCACTAGCTGCTTTAAGTTGAAGCCGATACTTATTCAAATGGTGCAACAAAATCAATTTGGAGGCAATGGGATAACGGATGAGGATGCCAATGCACATATACTTAGCTTTTTGGTGATATGTGCCACTATAAAGCTTAATCCCGAAGTCATTCAAATGTGGCTCTTTCCTTTCTCACTCCGAGACAAGGTGATACGAGGCCAAGTTATGGCTTTCATCTATGCCACTCTAAAGCTTCAATACTTAGGCTGAGCTATCACAAGCTTTCTTGAACAAGTACTTTCTGGCCAACAAGATGACCAATCTTAGAGAGACAATCACTAAGTTCACCCAAGGCCATGATAAGTCTTTGTATAAGGCATGGGTGTAGTTCAAAGACTTAGTAAGAAGTTGCCACCACTATGGTTTACCCGATTAGCTAGTTATGAAAACCTTCTACCAAGGTATCTCTCCTCAAACAAGATTGAGTCTTGATATGGCAGCCATTGGTAGTTTGATGAATAAGACCCACCAAAAAGCTATGAATTTGATTGAAGACATGGCTTTGAATAGCTTCCAATGGGGAGGTAATGACTCAAGAGTTATGAAGAAGCAAATAGGGGTGCTAGAGATGGATGGTTTAATGGCTATTAGTGCTAAATTAGATGCTTTGGCAAGGAGGATAGACAAGATGGAAGTCAATGCGATTGCTCTAAATCAAACATCAATTGCAATATGTGAATTTTGCGAAGGAGTTGGCCATACTAGTCAACATTGTGAAGTGGGTAATCCTTTCTCTTCAAGTAGTAGGAAGAGTGTGCACTATGTAGGAAATTCCTACCATCAACAATAATGGGTGATCCTCACTCAAACACTTATAACCCGGGTTGGAGGAACCATCTAAACCTATCTTCGGGAGGGAACCAAAACCAAAACCAAATTCAATTCAACAAGAACCAAGCCAACAACAAACATAGGCCACCTATGCAACACTAAACCCAAACGAACCACCCACCCATGCAAAATAAATACCATCAAACACAAGACCACAAACCACATTTTGATCATTTTTATTGAGCAATGGCTAAGCAACAAAGGATGGTTGAACAACTTACCTAAAAATTTGACCAATTAGCCACTCATAATAAAATGCTTGAAACCCAAATTGCCAACACACCTAGTTCTTCAAACTCTAAACCCCAAGGTAACATTGCAATGCAATATTTTTAAGAAGTGGAAGGGATTTGGGTGATTGTACAAGTTTTGGGGGATGAGAAGACATAAGAAGAGGTTGAGGAAAAGGGTAGAGAGAAGTGGAGGAAGGAAATTGAGGAAAGGGACCATGCCTTGCTAAAGTCCTATGCTAAAGAAGGACAACTAAAGCAAGAATAGACGAAGCCTAAGAAGGAGTCCAAGCCTTACATTCCTCCTTTACCCTTTTTGGAAAGGCATGCAAAGCTCAAATTAACGCAACAATTTTGGAAATCCCTTTAAGTTTTCAAGAAGCTCCATATCAACATCGATCTTTTAGAGGCACTTCCACAAATGCCTATATACTCAAAGTTCTTGATGGAAATTATGAGCCATAGGAGAAAGCTTGAAGATGTAGAAACCGTATCATTAACCAAGGAGTGTAGTACTATAATGCAAAATAAGCTTCCACCAAAGCTTAAAGATCCGAGTAGCTTTTCTATTCCTTGCACTATTGGCTCAACTACCTTTGATAAAGGTTTGTGTGATCTTGGGGCTAGTGTCGGTTTTTCAAAAGTTGGGCATGGGTGACTTGAAGGCAACCTCTATTTCATTAAAATTGGCGGATAGGTCAATTACTTATCCTTTGAGGATTCTTAAAAATGTGCCTATCAAAGTTGGAAAGTTCTTTGTGCCGGTTGACTTTGTGATTTTGGATATGGAGGAGGATGCACATATTCCTATTATCCTTGGAAGACCATTTCTATCCACCTCCGGAGCCATAATTGATGTCAAGCATGGAACGATCACTTTCAAGGTTGTTGATGATGAATAGGAGTTCAGATTGAGCACAAATTCAAAGCCACCATTGTTAATGTAGTTTGTCAGGTGCAAGGGAAGGATGACCATCTTAAACAACCCTCCCATGGTTCAAGTGAAAGATGTGGGAGCCATGGATGAAGCTTCATTTAAAAAGAGTCCAAACAAGAATGAAGAGGTGCCCTTGACAACTTCAAAGTCATGTCCACCAAAACCACCTCCTAAAGACTCTAACGGTGTTCCGAAGAAGAAGAAAAAGATCAAAGACAAAGTGATTGAAGAAGTTTTAAAGATGGTTTGGGTGCTCAAGCCATTAAACCCTCCTAAGCAAGTTGACTCAAGGAGACGAGGCATGAAAGGAGTGCTTGCTTCCTATTCCCCCTTGAGCCACTGTGAGCAGATTGATGGTTGGGTCAAGCTAGTGACCTAAAACAAGCGCTCTTAGGAGGCATCGCAAGAACTATATATCCTTTGTATATATCCTTTGAGTTATTTACTTTACTTTCTTACAATTTTACTTTTCCTTGAATGTTAAATTGTGGTTAATGTGCAAATTTATGATGATTGACCTTTTGGTGATTCTTGAGGCTTTGTGTTATGCTCATATAGGTGATAGTATTGCATTCATCCTTTCAAGTATGAAGATGCATTTATTGCATGATAATTATTTCATTTGAAGTTTGATTGGTTAGGTTGAATGCAAGCCTGATGGCATGTGTGGAGCATTAAGGAGCTTTAGAGATTACTTGGCAACCTCCACCATCCCTTTCCACCTCCCATGATCATTGTTTGAAACATTTCTTACTTGATTCGTGCTTGAACAATATTGACCTTATTTGACTAATATTCGGATGAATGTAATAACTATTTGATAATGCACTTACTTGATATTTTTTAGAATCTACAATATGGAGAACTCTTGGTTCCACATAATTTGTATTAGGGGTTTGGATCGGTTCGGTTAGGTTTGAATTGGACCAAATCGATCGGTTTTCTGTAGTCCAAAGTTGAAACCAAACTGAACCGAATTAATCCCAAAAATGAACCAAACCAAGCCAAATATATTTCGGTTCGGTTCGATTCGGTTTGGTCGATTTTTGTCTTATATATATTTTTTATTTTTTAAAATTTTAAATAAATATTTATTAAATTTTATATACTCATATTTAAAAAATCGTTATATATATACAAAAAAAACAAAGAACATATAAAAA
This sequence comes from Bocquillonia castaneifolia, assembly GCA_948193215.1. Lineage (NCBI taxonomy): Eukaryota > Viridiplantae > Streptophyta > Magnoliopsida > Malpighiales > Euphorbiaceae > Bocquillonia > Bocquillonia castaneifolia. Next base: position 12,251 of record CANYLF011023416.1, on the reverse strand, counting down.
TGTATAAAATATATATATATAATAAGTAAAATATATAAATATGAATATAAAAAAATTAAATTAAATAATTTCAATTTTTGGTTCGGTTCGATTTTTCAAAATTTTTGAAAATAAAAACTGAACCGAACCGTTTACCAAATAAATCAAACCAAATTTCATAAATCGGTTTGGTTTCTCAGTTCGGTTCGATTTTTGCACACCCCTAATTTGTATAACTTATATGCTTATTCTATTAATGTATTTGCCCTAACTCATTGCTCCTCCTATATTTTTTTTATAATTTATGTGCTTGATTCTAATTTGTATAACCCCCCATATGCTTGCTTACTTACCTTTGTTGCCATTTACCACCCCCCCGCCCCTCCCCAAATTTAAACAATACAATTATGTGCTTGGATTACTGACAACGCCCGCAAGTGTACGGAATAGTGGTAGTATATACTCGGAGTACGAGGTCGAATCCATAGGGACAAACATGGAAATCTTTCGATTATGGGCACAATGGACAAGAAAGTAAAACGAAAACCATTGAGTTGATTTTGAAATCATTTTAAAACTAATCAAGCAAAGAAATTGAAAATAAGTAATGAATGCAATAACAAAAACAACTAAAATTAAGAAACAATCAATAAAACAAGCACTAGAGTTCAAGATTTCATCTAGAGGGAGCATTTCAATTAACAACACAAATTCATTTAAGCAAGACTTTCCGAAATTGTTTTAATCCTCCATCGAGGTAGAAAAACGTATTTGATTTAACCAACTATGCTAATCTATCGATGCACACTGATTAAACAATCAAATCCATTAAGTAAATCTTTAAATCAAGTTTAGGTTAATTGCTGTGTCCGTATTAACATCTAAACAAGCTCAATTTTCAATTCCAGTTTACAACAATCCATCAATTCAATCATAAATCCTAACAAACATAAATCTAGTTGGCCAATCAATAAATATGTTAATGAAGCACTTAAAATTGAAATAAATGAAAAAACCATGAAAAACTATCATTAAAATAGAGATTCAAACATTGTTAATTGAGTTTCTCCCTTACTAGATTACATCCATCCCTCTAGTAGGGAATTTAGTTCATAAACATTGCAAAAACTAAATAACAATCCATATCAATCAATAACAAAGCTAAAATAAACATAATAGATTGAAAGGAAGAAGAACTTAGTCTCGGGAAAAATAAACAAAGCTTGAATCTTCATAATTCTCTTGTAAATCCACCTTCGATCTTGAGAAAAGAATGTTTCTAAGAGTTTTCTTTATCTACTAACTTAAAACAAATGCGGTGTAACCCCCTATTAAAGTCTAATAGAGTTATATAAATAGTACATCTCAAAAATACCCAAAAAAACCTAAAAATACATAAAAATCCGTGTTTTCTCCAAGCTGGCCAGCTGGGGCCCAGAATTTTGGTCCGTTTTCTCTGATTTTCTACCAGAACCGGCCATATGTTGGCCAGGTGATGACCGAGTGAAATTTCTGACTTTTCATGACCAATTTAACTATGAGTTCACTCCAATTCAACTCCATATGATCCTAACACTGAAAACAACAAAATGTGAACAAATAAGTGTGAAATCTACTCAATTCATGAAGAAATTGAACCAAAACAAATGAATAAACAAGAATAACAACCGGTTATCAATTACCACCAAGGTTAGCTCCTAATCCCTTCTTTCCTTAACCTAATATCAACTTTATACTCTTTCATGTTAGCACTCAAATTTTTCAACACTCTCTCTCATTTACCTATACCATAGCTACCCCTTTGATGAATATTTATATATCCATGATATCCCTTTTGTGAATATTTTTGCATATGCTTAGTTAAATAGGTCAATCAAATTATTAAGACTACAATGCATGTTTTAATCCTTTAATCAATGATGTTTGCAATGTTGTTTGAACCTTGGGTGCTAAATCGCTAATTGAGGAAAGTTTAAGCTTATGCTAAAACTTTTAACTCAATGTACTTTGAAACCAAGGGCTATTAGTTGTGAGTAATTGGGCTTTTATTTGGGTATGTGAATGAGGACTTTGCCTCTAACCCTAAACCTTTGCCAAATTAGGCTCATAATTACCTCATTAACCATTGATTGTGGACTAAAACTCGACCCCAAAGTCTTTGTAAGCCAACTTTAATCGCATTTTTCATTTCCACATTTATTTTACTTGATCTACTCCAATGGGTGAGTCTTTTCTCACTTATGAGTATACAAATGTGCCCTAAGTTGGCATCACAAATGTGAGCATTCGTGTACATGAAGCTAAGTATCGATGATAAGGACACTCATTGCTATGAATAAGGCAAACATTTTCCATTAAAAGAAAGATAAAAAAAAAGAAAATTCAAATATAAATAAAAGAAAGAAAAGAAAAATATGAAAGTTGCATCATTTTGCAGTCATGAATAAGTTGGCTTTAGATTTGGGGAATGTGGGGATCCACCGTGGCAAGAGGAGCCAATTAGGAGTTTAATGGAAGCATAGATTTAGGTTTGGAAGTAGGAATCCTTTGTCATCTACCCATTGATGAGACCTCTTAGGATTAAAGCTTATTTGTTAGATTCTTGGTCCCTGAGGTACATGTGTTAAAGCTTTTAGCATAACCTTTAAATGAGTACAAATTGTGCTTTAGCATTTGAGTATGATTGCGCATGCAATGCCTTGATTAATTGATTAAGATTGTGCATTCTTTTCTTACACCTTTGATTGAGAAATTTTTTTTTAACTTAGCCTAGGGATTCGGGTGTAGTTGTGACCTTGAACCTTGAAATCCCTTGCATTTTTATCCATATCTTTAATTATTTACTTGAGGACAAGCAAAATTCTAAGTTTGGGGGAGTTTGATGTGTGTGTAACACTCATTGGTTTCCAAGCCTTTAGAGTCTGTTTTTAAGCAAATTAATAATTAAAACATTCATATCTCTAAGGTTTTTACACCAAAGTAATGTAAACATTGATTTTGTAGTTTAGTGTGCTTTTAAGGAATGTTTATGCTTACTTGGTGCTAAATTAACTTTGAATCGCCCTCGGTTCATTGTGATTTAATGAGTTTTGATTTAACTGACTGCCCAATTGAGTGTTTCTAGCACTAATCTTTCCATATTTTTGTTAATTTGCAGTGTTAGGAGCATGGGGGATCGAACTAGGATGAATTTGGAGTTTGGAAGCCTTCAAACTAGAGAGTCAAAGTTCTGACTAGACCATTGACTTAATCTAGTTAGACCAGCCAAGTTCATCTAGAACCAGACTGGTAGAAGCCAGCCTAGCTGTAAGTGACCAGACCACAACTGGACCTTGACCGGACCAGGTTGGTCAGGTCATATGCTGAGCAAATTAAACCTAAGGCATTTTGGGGGTAATTGGACCCTAATCGGAGCTGGACCGGACCGAACAAAAACTGGGAATTGACCTGTTTGACTAATGTTTTTGAATTTTCAAGGGTTTTTTTGGGTATTTCAAAGGGCAATTTTGTAGGGGACTATAAATAGAAAATTTTAGGGTTTTATAGATAATATTTTATAGCCACAAGAGAGAGAAAATCAGAAAGTTTAGAGAGAAATCTTAGGTTTTAGGTTTAGTTTATTTGATTTTCTTTTGGTTTAGTTCAAATTAGGTTGTAATTGACACATTTACTTTAAATTAATCAAGTATTCTTCAATTTCCTTATCTAATTCCTTTACTTTTGGATCTTTAGACTAGTGTAAATGGGTAATATTCTACTAATTCTCATCTTTTCTCTATGTTTTTTTTTTCATTTGCAATGATTTATGAGTATATTATAAGCTTTAGAGTATGTGAAAGTCATTTCCATTGACGGTGTGATGACTATGGTTGTTGGGTGTGATTGGTGGTTTCTCCCTTATAGGGTTTCCTATATGTTACTTGTTTATGCATTTGTGATTATTGGCCATTTCATAAATGTCATTTTGGTGGATGCTAATGTTGAGAAATATTGTTACTCCATGGATATGCATGTGGGTTTGTTAATTTTCCCTTTTGTGAGAGCATTTAGGGTTGTTAATGAGGGGTAAGGGTGTTTAATGCTTAACGAAAGTTGTTTAGATGCTGGGTGATTAATGAGAGTTAACCCTAAGGCTAGAGAGCTTATGGTCTTTGTCCTAGAGATTGGCTAAGCCTATTAAGACTCTTCTTCCCCTTCCTTGAGATTTTTATTGATCATATCCCTTTGCCATTTCATTACCTCATCTTTGGTTTGAGTGGAGCATTACTGTAGAGTGCCTTTAGATATTATTTAAACCTAAATCTCTAGTTGTTGTTTACATTCTTTGCTTGTCTTTGAGTATTTAATTTTTCTATTTTGCTTTAGATTAGTGGTTATTTACTTTAGTTAAATGCTTGTTTGTTTGATGTTATTGGTAATTGCTTAGTTTGAATTGATTTTGTAATAATTCCTATTCTCGATTACTTGGATAATCAATTGAACCATCTCAATTAGTACTTAAAACCATTAACTCCCTTGGGACGATACTCTCATTTGCCACTCTATTACTTGTAGCGACCTGTGCACTTGCGATAGCGACCAGCTAGGCAGCAGTCTTATAAGGGAGAGAAGGTATTGTGTTTAATGGGACCACATGAGAAGCTAGGGTTTTATGACATCTTGAAATACCTAAAAGCTCGGGATATCCTGTAGACTACACGAGTAAGCAACAATTCGCTCTAAAAATTCAATCAAGAAACTATACTTATCATGACGGGGTAGTGTATAGAAGGTCACCTTCTGGAATGTTGCTTAGAAGTATTACTCCGGAAGAAGCCAAGGAGGTTATAAAGGAGATTCATACTAGTTCCTGTGGGCCAATTCTTACATTGATGATACAAAGGCAGGGATATTACTAGGATTCTATGGATAGAGATTGCATGAGACTAGTAAGGAAGTGCCATGACTATCAGATACACGAAGATCAATTCATGTCCCTCATTTTGAATTACATAATCTCACTTCTCTATGACCATTCTCTGTGTGGGGAATTGATATCATGGGTCCAATCAAACCGACAACGTCTAATGGTCATAAATATATTATTGTAGTGGTTGAATAATTCTCGAGGAATGTGGAAGCTGTTTCACTCCCCATCATCATGGCTCATAGTATGACTAATTTCATTGCAAATAAGATCAAATGTAGGTTTGAAATTCCGCACCATATAGTTTCTGATTATGGAGTGCAATTCCAAGGAAGGACAGGAAAGTTCTTAAAGGAGAATGGCATAGAACATAACAAATCATCACCTTTCAGATCGTAGCAGAACAGGGCTATTGAAGCTGCCAAGAAAATGATCAAGAAAATCCTCACTAAGATGGTGAAGACTTAAAAGGATTGGTCAGAACAACTACCTTATGCAATAATGGGATAGAACACTACTATCCGGAGCTCAACAAGTCATACACCATTTTTTTTTTTTACTGTTTGGAGTGGAAGTAGTGTTATCAATTGAGATGCAGTGCAAGTCTTTGAGAGTAGTGGTGGAAGCTCAATTACTAGAGACTGAGTGGGTAGAGACGAGGCATTGACAACTTTTATCATTGAAAGAAAGCAGAAAGAAGGCCTTGTACCACATACATATGTATCAGAAGAGGTTAGCACGAGCCTTTAATAAGGAAGTTAAGCCTAGGATTATCAAAGAAGGAGAATGGGTTTTGAAGTAGGCTAGGCCAATTCCTTTTGACCTTAGAGGAAAGTTCAAGCCGACTTAGGAAGGACCATATTTGGTGGTAAAGATCTTATCTAGGGGGGCAGTCAAGATTTCTAATTTAGATGGTAACGAGTTTACCCAACCTATCAATCTAGACAGGCTGAAGAAGTATTATCTTTTGAGAAGATGGTGGAGATATATGTCCCGTTGAGTTTGTGTATTCAGGTAAAAATTAGGGAATGAGAGAAAATGTCTAGCTATAAATCTCGAAAGGGATTGTTGGTAACAGAGGGCATATCAGATGGGATTAGTTTAGTACGCTTTTGTAAATAAATTCCATGCATTTAATGAACAGCTTTTTTAGTAAACATTGTATTATTTATTTTGTCATTAATGTTTGCAATGCTAAAAAGGAAATATATTAGATATAGCATGGCAGATATGAGACTTAACGCCTAGTAATTCTTGCAATTTTATCTCTACTTGCTTGATATAGGGAATCCATCTGCCTTGCTCGAGCATGTGAAGGCTCATCTTTTTATAGTTTGACCCAAGCTTTGTAGAGACCATCTATTTCAAATCTTAAGTCTGCCTTGCTCGATCATGCTTCAGTCAAATCTTAAGTTAGTGTTTATTCTTTTGTTACACCAACCACGATAAATTCTTATTAGAAACTAGGATTTCAGTTTGGAAGGCTCAAAATTAGGCAGCAGAGTAAATATGTGCTGAACTTGACCATATCGGCAACAGGGAAGGAGTATAGAAATTAGAATATTGCAGTTGAGTCAGAGGAACACATTGTCCAAAAAAGTCAAAAGTAACAGTTGACAGATTCCACCACGGGCATGCCAGAGGATTTTATCTTCAGTACGAGTACTGAGATAGTCCTGCCATTTATCTTTAGCCATACGGGCAACAACCCTCACCAAAGGATATGTCAATAATTGCCTAGGCCTGTAGGTAAACAAATCACGAGGAGGTGCAATCAAGCCTAACCTTTCTCTGAGCCAAATCTGTCAAAATAAATAAACCCATAAATTTCCACAGGACCACCACCAATAGTAAATAATAATAATAATAATAATAATAATAATAATAATAATAATAATAATAATAACAACCTATAGGAGCACCGGGCTTCCTTTGAATCTTCCCCCTTGAGAAGCATAATCCAACCTAATTAAGGTTTCGTCCAAGATAACTAAGAATGGATCCGTACCTTCCTCCACATGTTCGAATATATTAGCAATTTGAATATCACACGTCCCTTTAGGAGCAAGTAGCAAAAACATGGAATACAAACAAAAACCAAGGACCCTACGCCAGGTAGGTGACCCGGGGGCTTTTGACTTGCAACATTCAAGTAACCCAGGCAGCATCATTTTATTTCCATTTGAATTAAGAAGTAGAACATTAGGTGGGAGATTAAACAAAGGCACCATGAAAGATGGAAAATTCAAGTCCATTCTTGGCACAGCCACAGGGGTAGCTGTAGGTGGATAATACTTTCCTAGAATAGTAGTAAACTCTTCAAGCAGAGGGCAAATGTCTATTTCTTGAAAGTGGAAGACATGATCTTGAGGACTACAAATGGTTTCAGCACTTTGGAGGAAAGTGTAGTCTACTCTCATGTCTTTCAAAGCTTAAAGGAGACAAGCCATAAACATTCAGGTTATTCCACAATTCATGGTTGGAACCTAGAATTTCATGAACATAATCTATGAGAGGAAGGGTTGAAGATCAAGAAGACAAGGAAAATAAATGATGGAGCACGAAAGGAGTAATGAGAAGAAGTGAGAATGAAGAAGGCAAAGAAGGCTGCGAATACACTTAGAGGATTTGACAAATATAAGGAAATGGGATTAAAATATGCATTCAAATAGTGCCTGCATGGCCTTTATGGAAATGAGTGACTTAGTGGAGTAGAGTACAGTAAGAGAGCAGGTCTTATGGCATCCAATAAGGCATAAACTTATTAGCGGCAACTTACGTGTGAACAAGAATGAGAGGTGTAGAACCAAGAAACTGACAGACCAAAGAACCGACCGGTTCTTTGAAAACTTTCCTTTTCGGTTCTTCAAATATTCACACGATCCTTCAATATGGTGATCAAATAGCCAAGCAGTTCTTTGTTATGGGCAACAAACTTATAATGTGAAATTCATGCATAACACGTAAATTAATTACATTTTAGTCAAAATAAAGCTTTGCACACAATCCATATAAGTTGGTGAAAGTATTTGAACATACATGCCTACATGCATAAAAGAGCCTATAGAACACTATCAGAGAGACGATAATGTTCATGACAAGCCACAATAACACAAGAAATAAAAGATGGAATCGTTTATTGATATGGCTACACCAATACCCTAGAAGCAAAGTAACAAAAGAAATGGAAATGTTCAAGAATGGCAAATAGTGCCAAAAAAATCAATCAGGTCTAGGATGGACATTCCGTCCCGTAGATGAAGCAGAAGACTTAGATGATTTAGATACCTCGCTCTCCTCCTATGCCACCTCCAGGTCAGCAATCTGGTTCCACAAGGCCTGAATCTCTGTAGTTCTCTATCGATCCCTCTCAAACCAGGATTGACATACATTGATGGTAAAAAATTTGCAAGCTTCATATAGGGCAGCCATATGCTCGATATCCTCAATAGGAACCTATGATAAGATAGTTAAAGGATGAAGCATCAACAAAATAAAAGTGGTCAAATGAAAAAGAGTGGGATGGAACACACTTACATGAGTACATCTCTAAAGAAGTACTATGCCATGAAAAGTGGCAGGCTGAAGTACCTCCTCGTGGAAACCCTAATGAGTCAAACACTGAGCAGTTAAAGAAGGAAAGGAAGTGACCTTTCCAGCCGTCACGGTAGCTCTATAACCCTCTGTAGTGGCTCGTGGAGTAGGGGTAGTCTTATTGGGTCTCCGGCCTCGCGCAATTGAAGTACCCACATGACAAGTCAAGGCAGTAGGAGGTAGAGTCTGGATATCGAGATACCGAGGCAACTTAGGAAAATCTTAGTGATGCTAGAAATCAATCACAGTGTGAAGACAATCTCAAAATGTTAAAAGTAAGACATAAAGAGAATGATAATGGGAATTGTTACCTAAAGAGCCATGACCAAAGGCAAAGGTAAAGTACATAAGCAAGAGCTCTCTAGGAAGAAAGAATATCTTTGGGACCTTCCATTAAAGCCATCTATGCCTACTCCCATCATCTAGGGAATCGCCTCCTCCTCATCTAAGAGATAACCCCAAAACATGTCAGTGGTAGGATCCTTCGAAATGATCTTCCTCTTGTCAGCATACTAGTCAAAAACCCTCACATCTAAGAACTAAATTATGTAAGCAGTTCCCTCTAGCAATAGCCTCTTCCTATCCTTGGCCAAGGTCGTAACCACATATAGGGGGTGCTCAGCTTCTTTCCCTAACTAACCTGTCTAAACCTACATGATAAAAGACACAAGTAAGTACCCAAAACTTGAAGTCCATAGTTCAATTTTAAACTAATTGTTTGTTTCCTATTACTTGGTCATGAGTCAAGGTGTTCTGGAAGCTCCTGTGGTTGGACAGAGTTCTCGAACTAGCTGGGTTGTTAGAATGACCCCAATAGTGGAGCAAAGGGAAAGTAAGTTTCATAATGATAGGGTGAAAGGTCTTGATCAGCTACAACTCAATAGCCCAGACTTATAAACAATGAACAAACAGAGTTAGAATTAAATCATCTCTAGTAAAGCCTAAAGCATATTGATTAAAGAAAAGCTTACATGAGTAGCGTACTAGAACCCATTGAACTTCTTGTACACATGGCTCATCGGCCACCCTGTCCATACAATAATAAAGATAAGAAAGAGCAGTCGAGTCCTAGGCATAGGTACCCATGGTCAAAAGTCCTACAGTAGGGGTATGAAGTGGATAGGAAGGGTACATGTATCATCACAGAACAATGTGCTGGCTAGCAGAGGGAAAATAAACATGTGAGCCATTTGATCATGCCCGTCCTCAGTCCTAGGTTTGACATACATCTCCTTGTTGTCCTTTGCTTGTGGATCGACAATGAAAGGGGGGAGCACCATTTTGGCATATCCTCATACTTCATCCGAAGGTTATCTCGCATGCTTGGTGGTTTGCCAAATGTGCTCGCATGGAAGGCTACACAATCAGGGAGAGTGGGATGGTATATGCCTCCGTTAAAAGGAATCATGGATCCCGGACAACTCAGGCCTGTAATAGTAGAAAAGGAAGTCGGAGTGATCATGTAATCCCCACAAGGTAGTTGAAAGGTATGCATGCTATCTACCCAGCACTTCATCCGCTCATACATCTATCCTCGATCGTTGTAACCTGTCTTACTATCACCTATTAAAATCGGATGGCCTCAATAAAGTTAGCTAGGCCAACAGTTCTAACTCAAGCCTTGATAGACTCAGGAAGTAAGTGCCACATTTTTCAGGGAGCATAAAAGTTCCAACAATAAAAAAACATCTTTGAGGAACCTTGCCAAAATCAATAGACACTGGTAAGAAAAACCAATGTAAGTATAACACAGACACTACATAGATCACTAGAACATAGTGGAACATTTTTTTCTCAAAACAGTCAAACATTGGCCTGAAAATAAGGTTATGAGGTTATGTCTAAAGAAATATACGAACCTTTGAAGGTTTGAACGAATCTTGGCAAAGGTTCATACGGTTCTATGGCCAGAACCCAGCCTATGAAACTGAGAACTAGGAAAACATTAGAATGAAGCTTCGAAGCACTGAATGAATGTTTGTCAAAGACTCGTTCAATTCTTTGCCTAGAAAATAGAATAGTAACTCTAGAAATCATCAAACACTCAAAATCATAACACCCAATCATCACAAACACCATCAGAGGCACAATAGGGACACAATAAAGCATTCAAGAACACTGGAATGCATTTAGAAAATCTATAAAACCTAAAATGAAGAGCAAAGAGCCCACTAGGTCTTTATAAACAACTAAACAGATGATCAAGCATTTGTACGATTGTTCACAAAGAACTAGCTGAACCTATAATTACTAGGCATAGTTTGAAAACTCAACAAAAGCCATAAAAAAAATAAATCATGATCAAGAGAGTATTGGGCATAGAAGAACCTACCTCAACAAACATGTAGCAAGCCAAATGGAAACTCAAGTTCGTGATGGGATGGATTTGAGCACCTCGATTGACACTGTAATTCTCTACTGCATTTAACACGTCTTTGATCTTAAAAATTTAGTAAGACTATAGAGGAAATGGTTTGAGAGCCTCTGGATTTGGCTGCTCACCTTCGAGAGTTAGTTCATTGATTATGGAAAGGCCTTTATCTTTATCCATGGAGAAGAGGAAGAGAAGAAAACAATGATGAAAAGGGAAAGAAAGAGAAGGAGAAGAAGAGGAATATAAGAATAAAGGAGAAAGAAATTAAGGGAATTAATGAGTAAATTGTGGAAATTAAAATTTTAAAAGAAACGAAGAAAGAAAAGAAACATAAGGAAAGAAGAGGAAGAAGAGAGTTGGCGATTTCCAAAAGAAAGTGGGATGGAAAATTACATTTTGCCCCCCAAACTTTCAAATGCCATAATTTTGCCCAAAAACTAAAGTTTTCTTGACAATTAAGCCCAAAATCAATCCAAAAGATGTTACAATCAAGTCCAATAGTCAATTTCTTGCACTAGAGAGTTTAGAATTAATTTTAAAAGCACCAGCACAACCTAAAGAGTATTTCAAAATAAATTAGAGCCAAAATTTCAGAATTTTCAGAGAACCCAGTGACGGTTATTACAACTGGAATCAGGATTTTCCAAAATTTGGAGATGGCTATCAGAACTAGAACTAGAATTTTTAGAGAATCTGGAGATGGCTATCAGAACCAGAATCAAAATTTTTTAGAGAATCTAGAGACGGCTATCCAAAATCCGACGATGGCTCTACAAAATCCGATGATAGCTATACAGAATTCGGTGATAGTTATCCACAATCTGAAGATGGCTATCCAGAATTTGATGGCAGTTATCTAGAATCCCCAGAATCCAGAGATGACTATCCTTGGTTATGTTTATGTTTGTTTATTTGCTTTATCGTTCGTTTATTCATGTTAATTGATTGACATTGCTAAACTCTGACAAAGTGAGGGCAACTATAGACACCTGATTTTGGGATGTAGGATGTGAAAGTGGTTCGGGAACCCAATGATGAATATGGTCAAGAATATACCACAATGATATACTAAATTTCTCTTAGGACTGAGTTAAAGAATCAAATCAAACGGAAAAGGCTAACAAAGTGTCGATCGATTCTTTACAATGGACCGATTAGTTCTTTAAGCAAATCTTATGTAACGGCCATAATTAATTAACGATTAATTATGCATTTAAGTATGTTAAATCATTTCATTAAGTATTGGCAACATTAGTATGTTTGATTTTGTTAATTGAGGTTGATTCATTGGTGATTATGAGTAGGAGGGGTGTGATTGAAAGAAATAATAGTTGGAGGTGGTTATATGGTAATATTTGATTGTTTGAGGAGTTATCTCTTGGTAACCAATAAAATTAT